>PVIH01004185.1:51099-145227 GCA_004025045.1 Sigmodon hispidus
AAAAAAAAAAAAAAAAAAAAAAAAAAAAAAAAAAAAAAAAAAAAAAAAAAAAAAAAAAAAGAACCTTTGGGATAAGGAGATGGTTAAGTGCATAAGGTGTTTGCCATGAAAACATGAGGACCAGAATGCAGATCCCAGCCCCATGTAGATAACCAGGCAAGCATGGCAGCTCTCTGTTCCTAGCACTTGTGAGGCATACAGAATAGCTAGGCAAACTAAGTAGCTAAACTCTAAACAAACAAACAAACAAACAAGAAAAAAGCAAAGCATGTCCAAGTTGCAAACCACAACCACTGAACAGCTTGGGATCAGAAACACCCTGGACTGACTCCTTGAGTCCCACTCCCCCTAGAGGAACACCTGACTCAGTCTTGAGGTTGGGGGGAGAAAACTGGATCTGCCAGGAGTGGAGACTGAACTAAGCATTATTGGGTCAGTGGGACCATAGGACTGCCTGCCGCCTGCCCAGGGAGGGGATGGGGAGTTGTGGAGAAGAAAGAATGACTTGATGTGGTGGGAGGGGGAAGGGACCTTGAATAAGGATATACAAGGATAGAAAGTGTGACTTCTTTGTTCATAATAATAATAAATTTCTCAAAGGCATGTGGACAGTGATAAGTCTAGGATTCAAACTCAAAAAAGTCTGGTTTCATCAGCATTTTAAAAATATTGCTTTGTCTATTCTGTGCAAGTTCAATGGAAGTTAATTTCTAGGTTTACATAATGCACTTTAATCTGTCTATTCTGTGCAAGTTCAATGGAAGTTAATTTCTAGGTTTACATAATCCACTTTAATCATCCTCACTTTTCACTGTTTTCTTCTTCGTCCTCATTTGCCCATCCTGCTTGTTTCTTTTTTTTTTTTTCCTTTGTACTGAAATTATATATGTGAGAGAAAAAAGAAAAAAAGAAGTGGCTGGGTGGACTGGGAGAGTCTCCATCAACTAATAATGTGGAAAGGAATTAAAAAAGTAATTTTTGCACCTTCATAGCACATACACATACTTGCATATGTATTCACACACATATGTAGGCACCCAGATACATACAAACACGGACATGCACACATACATACACACACACACACACACACACACACACACACACACACACACACACTTAAAAAGGAACCTTGTAGTCCAAACTATAACTTTGTAGCAGTTCAGCATAGCATACAAAACCCTATCACTTGAATCCATCATCTGTATTGGAGAGATATGGGCACTTTTCATTTTTATTAGTGCATATTACTTATGCACAGTGATGTTTCATAAAGATAATTTTCTAACCCTTTCACCTTACCCTCATTCCTCCCTTAGGTTCTTCCCTGTCTTACCGGCTTCTCATCACCTTCCTCCCACCTGTTTCCCTTCTGTTCGTAGGTCACATTGGTAAGATACCTTGTGTGCCACATACGCATCAGCATGTTCACACAGACCATTAGAAAGCACATGTGTTTGTAGAACAGTTAATGAAGTTAACATTCATTGTGTTTTCCACTCATCACTGTAAACACTGCCCAAACATTGCTGCCAGTGTCTATGTTGTGGAATAAATTTTAAATGTCCTCACAGGTTCATGTATTGAGAGTTGGTTTGCCAGCAGATGGGCCTTTGGCAAGTGATGATCTACAGGGTTCTGACATAAGCAGATGGATTAACTACTTGATGGGGTATGACAGCATTACTGGGGGTGGTGAAAAGTCAGATGAGGGGCCCAGCTGAAGGAAGCTTGTCACTGAGGGGATCCATTTTGCCCTGGTCCCTTCCTGTAACACCTTGTCTTTTCGTCTGCTCATTGTTCACCTAGAGTTGGACTCCCTCTTCTCCTTAGGCTTCACCATACTTTCAGACTGGATGCCTCAAAGGACTGTGAGCTAAAATACCTGAAACCAGGGGCCAAAATATACACAGTTCCCTGAGCTGTTTCCTCAATTATTTGGCAACAACCATGATAAAACTGACTCACACAGTTGGAATCCAACATGCAGCTTTAAGCATTTTACCTTAAATTATTGGTTTATTTAGATCTGTGCATGTACCTGTGTGTGCTTAGGCATGTGTGGAGGTCAGAGGATGACTTGAGGGCTGGGTTCTCTCTTTCCATCATGTGGGTTCCAAGACTCAACCTGAATCTCAAGCTTGATTGCAGGCATTCTTACCCACTGAACCAGCAACCCTCCATGACCCACCCACATACAACTTTGTGATTTAGAGACAGAGCTCTCTTTATTTATTTATTTGTTTGTTTAATTTTTGGTTTGTTTGTTTAGCCTTAAGTAAGCCACAGGGCTTGTTACACAACAAGGAGTAACTCAAATTCTGCTTTTATTTTCAAGTCTGATGACCAATCTTTGGTGGTTTGTTTCATGTGTGAGCTTTTCCCTCCTCTAAATATGCTTCTTTCCATTCCTTTTAAAGCCTCACAACTGACTATTCCAAAGACAATTTAGTAGATGTAAGCTCTGGTTTAAAAATGATCCTTTGAGTGTGACATTGAGAGAAGGAAGTGGGGAGAAATGATTTGGAAAGCTTTGAGTATTTAAATGCGTTGAAGAACTGACTTTCCTTTCCCGCACACAGAGTCCCAGAAAACTTACTGGAGAAATAGCAGGAGCAAGGCCTGCCTGTACCCCTAGTGTTCTCCCTAAGTACACATTCAGCCTGGGCATCAGCTAGGGAGAAATTACAAACTTAAATCCAATTTTATGCCAGACACTAAAAAGCAAATCTCTTGGGACTAAATCAACACGGTAGATTACAGAAGAGAAAAAGAAAATCAGGTGAGTTGTTTCTGTTCCCAGGCAAATAAACAAGTGAAGTCTGCTGTGGTTATAGGACAGTTTGCCCTCTGCTAAGAGAAAGAATTATCTCATTTTCACAACTCTGTGTATGACAAGTGCTGGACTTCATGGTCTTCACTCTTTCGACTGTCTCATTTTTGTTTTGTTTTAATTCTAAAAATACTTGAAATTTAACTAAACCCTCAGTAGCTAGATATGCTAACTGTTAGCAAGGCCCAAGGTCTTGCCTAAAAGCATCTTTATTTCTGATGTCTGATCCAACCTCCTACCACACACACAACCAGTGCTATTTGATCCCATAAAGACAGGACCCACAGCTGAATTTGAGTCCAGACGTCTTATTTTGGGGAATGACTAAAAATACCATCCCACCTAATTTTAGCATGGAGAATAAACATTATCTCTGTGTTTCTTTGGCTCCCCAGAGATTGTTTTTAGTCACAGAATTGAACAACCCTCCTCCCGCCATGGATTATTTTTAAAATGTGGGCTTAAGAATAGCCCACATACAGAACATGGAAGGCCTGACTGCCCCCAGAACTAGAAATACACTGTTCAGAATCAAAACTGGATGTACAATCGACAAGAGTCAGAGCCAAGACACCTAGCCCAGTTCTGTTGAAAGTTCACCACCTGCCAACACCGTGCAAAAAGCCAGGGCTTGTGGTTGCAATGAGTGTTCCTAGTCTGTCTACACACTGAACTGCATGAGAAGCTGTAATGGGAACTGGGGATAAAGTGGGAATCAGCTGACAGAGCAGGCTTCTTCAGAGGGTGATGCAGAGCCTTCTTTAATGTGGCCAGCTGAGGCATTCAGAGTTAAAACTCAGACCCCTTCCACTGCTCTTCACACTGATGAGTCAGCCCATGTCAAACACTGCTGCTGATAATACAGAAAGAATTTATATCCCACCTTGATCACTTCAGAGAGCCCTGCTTATCCAGCTACATTTGTCTATGTTCCCTCACCCCAGTAAGCCCATACAACCCTCTATTAGAGGCTGACTTGGGTTTTCCCAAAATTCATCTACTGACGTCTTAACCCCCAGGACCTCAGAATGTGTTCTGATCTTGACGTAGGGCTCTGAAGATGTAACTGGGTTAAGATGATGTTATTAGCTTAGACCACAATCCGGTATGACTGGTATCCTTGCTAAAAGAGTAAATTATGACACAGACAAGCTAGAACAAAGGAAGAATGTTATGAGAAGACAGAAACAGAGATTTGGATGATCTGTCCCCTTGCCAGGAAATACCAAAGTTTACCAGCAAAACACCAGAAGCTAAAAAAGGAGGCTTAGATAAAATCTTCCCAGGGGCTATCAAAAGGGATAGACTGTGCTAAGCCTCAGGTCTTGGATTTCCGTCCTCCAGAATTGGGAGATAATAGCTTCTATTGTGTAATGATAATTTATTACAGCAGCTTTAATATACTAATACACCCTCCTTGTAGATCACATCTTGTTAGCCAAAGCCAGAATGCCTTGGGTCTCCTCCCTGCTGAGAGCAGAATATGCTGAGGGCATCTGTTTGTATGGCAAGAATGTTTTCCAACTCACATGGCAGAGATCCTCCTCCAGGACAGGAGTTCCTTAAAGGTTGAGAAAGAGGTGGGAAAGAAGTTAAGGCCTGAGATAAATTCAATCCCCATAACTATTATTTTTTTAAATAAAATGGCAGTATGGTAGCATATTCTCATAATTCTAGCACCGGGGAGCCAGAGCAGGAGAATTTTAGGGCCTCAGTCAGTCTAGCCCACTTGGAAAGTGTTGGGCCAAAATGAGACCATGAAAAGAGCGAAAATAACTTTTAAAACGTCGCCCAAAGCTGTCCCTTGTTTCCATTACACACATACACATGCATGGTGTATGTGCCATGCGCACGTGCGCGTGCGTACACAAACACACACACACACACAGAATTCCAAATCTGGATCTCGCCTTCCAAATAAGGACCAGTACCTGTGGTAAAATAAGGAGCTAAATGATGCTTCTCAGTAATGGTTTCTCAGCCAGATTTCTAGCTTTTAAATAGTCCTCCACCCATAAGCCTCTTTTTGTACTCTGGCCTTTGTTTGACCTGATGGCTCCATACAAAAATGCCAGGGGTCCATACACTAGACCTGAAACAGACCTTGACTTAGCATCAGCCTTTTATGTGGAAATGTAGCGACTATATGCCACTTTGCTGCTTGCCTAATGAAAAACAAATTGGGGAAGGGGACATTGAAAACAAAATCTGAAAAAAAAAAATGTTAACCAAAAGATTCCCCTGGAGATAATCACTCTCTAATATGCAAACCCTAAAGAAGAGACAAGGTGTGGAAAGGGAAGGTCCATCTTGAAACACAAAGTCACTTAGTTACTCTGAAAGCCTTAACTCTGGCTTCCTCAGAACTGCATGAATACTCACCCAAGAGCACTTGTCCTCTGTGTGAGAGGACAGCAGTTGGCTCTTAAAAGGTCTCCATCCAGAGAATCTCATAGAAAGCTATTGTGGCAGAAGTCATCATATATCACCTGACATGGTGGCCTCAGAACCTGTCCTTAGGAGAAAATGGATTATCTGAAGCACAAACTATATGCACAATCATACCAGCTGGCTCAATTTCCATGGACAGACCTGGTTTCTGGGGATTTACAACTGAAACAAAAAGGCTATCCAGCTGGCTTGGGATTTGGGTTTTAATGCAGACTATTTAGAAGGACACACAAGTCAAGATGTTAAAGGCAATTGCTACATTGGGTCAAAACTTGATCCCCATGCTACCCACAGAGGAAAGCTACACATGGGCATCAGTTGATGGTCTCTTTCTTCTCCTTCCTTTGTTGTGAATCATGTACATAGTCAGTATTCAGAAAGAACTAATGGAGAATGTCCTATATACAATACAAATACAAAGTCAGCTGTATAAAAATGTCTAGAACTTACTAGAGAAACTCCAATTAGTGTTGCAAAGAGAATCCTGGTTCTGTTCACAGAAATATAAAATTATCTAATTTCTAGGTGTATGGGGGGAATATATGAAGGAGATGCTAGGGTTCCAAGTTTTTTACTTATTTTGTTTATTTATTTTGCATCATTGAAGGTGACTATTTTAAAAACTTGAAGAAAGCTTATTTTCTGGCCTAGTGTTTGACCTATAAACAAAGTGTTCAATTGCCTTCGAAAGCAGGAAATGGTTAATAAAATGAAAAGGGGGGAAAAGCAGAGCAGTTCATAAAAGTGGGCAGCAGAGTCCAACACCTCATATTCTCACTGCTTTTCCTTATAAAATAGTAGAAAAAGAACCATAAAATCAATATTAACTTATGTAAGAAGCTGTAAAAGAGTTCTCTGGTCATTTGGTCCACGAACAAAAATCATCTCAGTATTTCAGTAAATGACCAACACTTGGAGCACTATCTACTGTGGCTATCTGTCAGAGCTTGGTAATAAACAACTGTTGTTACTGCTGGGCCTGGTTGGGGAGGAGCATTTCCAAGCAGACATGCCAGGTTTGCCATGGAACTCCATCAATATCACTGAAAACTACACCATTTTCATACAACACAGTGGGAGAACGATGAAGTTTGCATGTCTTCTTCAAATCAAACACCACACATTGTGTAGACAATGCAATATCTAGATACTAACATCCAAAGTGTCTCTTGAACTTTTCCTTGGTGTTCAAAAATGTTAATCACAGGCCCCTTGAGTGACACAAGTATTTGATCACTTAGTGCTTCTGCTTTATTTAGGAAAAGAGTTCACAGCTTGTATTACTACAACTTTAATCCAGCTGCTCACCATCCCCCATCCCACAGCACAAGCTGGAGTTCTCCTGATCATGCCTTACCATCAACAGCTCTGCTTTTGCTTAGCATAGGCACTCAAGTTGTTAATGGCCCATGGTGTTTCTCTCTATGTTGGCTGCCAGGCCACCCATTCATCTCTTTCTCTTTGAGACAGTTTTTCTACCTTCATTCCCTCCACACAATCCAATTACCTTTAATCAGTGGCCTTATTTTGTAATTTCATGATTTTGCCATAACTTTTTTCTAAACAAAAAATAATTCTTGGATTGCTTTTGTAATACTTTTTCTTTTCTTTTTAAGTTTATGTTTTTTTATTGAGGGGCAGCAGGTTCATGCATGACAGGATATCTCTGTAGGAGTCAAAGAACAAAGAACAACTTGCAAGAGTGGATTCTCTCTCCTCTCCTACCATACAGGACCCAGGGATCAAATTCAGGCTATCAGGCTGAGCAGCAAGGACCCTTACCTCCTGAGTCCTCTCACCAACCTTTGAAATTTTCTTTTCTTCTGTCTGGAGAATATCATACAAGATTATTCAAATTTGATTCCTTACCCTCTACTTGACAAAGATTTTTCTGGGAAACTGTCTCAGTTAGGGTTACTATTGCTATGATGACCAATACCTTAACCAAAAGAAAGTTGGGAAGGAAAAAAAATTTTTTGACTTACATTTACATATCATAGTCCATCCCCGAAGGAAATCAAGGCAGGAACTCAAACATGGCAGGAATCTGGAGGCAGGAGCTGATGCAGAGGTCATGGAGGGGTGCTGTTTACTGGCTTGTTCTTCATGCCCTGCTCAGTGTGCTTTTTTATAGACCTCAGGACCACCAGCCCAGGGATTGATGTACTCAGAGTGGGCCAGGCCCCCCTGTCTTAACCACTAATTTATACACAGCTAAGGCTTGTCCACAGCGCAATCTTATGGAGACACTTTCTCAATTGAGCATCTCTCCTCTCCAATGACTTTAGCTTGTGTCAAGTTGATATAAAACTAGCCAGCACAGAAACCATTACAGATCAAATTGCACCAGCCTCCTGTTAAATTAGCACTTATAATATATAGATTCATATCATTGGGGTTGATTATGAGCCATTAATTTTATTCTTTCATATTTGTACTTATTTCTCCTAAACCATGAGTATGTGGGGAACCTCATGTGTGTTGTTCAGTTTTTATGTAAATTTGATACAGGTTAAAGTCATTTGAAAAGAGGGGCTCCCCAGTTGAGAGAGTAGACCCACTAGATTGGCCCATGGGCAAGTCTGTGGGGGCATTTTCTCAATTAGTAATTGATACAGGAGTGCCCAAACTGGGGACAGGTGTTCCAGGGCGCTGTAAGAAAACCAGTGAATGCAGATGGAGCCAGTAGGTTATCCCTGCCTAAGCTCTTGCCCTGACTTCCCACACTGGTGAACCTAGAAGTTAAGAAGGAACAGACCTTTGCAAGAGGCCCACACCGTTCAACTGGGAACTGACATCTCAGAGCCCATTCCTGACAGAAGAACACCTTTACACTGCGGGGAAGGGATCTACTGCTGCCGGATATGCCAGACCAATCTGACTCACCTTGGGATTCATTGCCCTCCCTGGGAATGGATGAGGGTGCGGTGAGGGGAGACTGAGGGAGGAATGGGAGGAGAAAAGGGAGGGGGAGCAGCAGTGAGTATAGAAAAACTTTTTTTAAAAAAATAAGACTAAATAAATAAATTATATATGTGTGTGTGTATATATATATATAAACAAACCTTTTCCTCCCCAAGGTAGTCATGGAGTTTTAACACAGCAATAGAAAGCTCACCTAAGACTCAAGATTGCAGACTGTGGCCTGGCAAACATCACTTGTCATTTAACAACCTCTTGATTCCTGCACAGCTCACACTGTCTAGAAAACTACTGTGCACATCTTTAGCTGCCATGGCAGTCATCAGAAAAAGATGGGTTATGCTGCAATTAAAAAGAAATCTCAACAATTTTACACAGCAAAAAGCTTTGTATTGCTTATCCAACAAAGTCCAGAAGATTCTTCTAAGCAACGAGACTTGGGAAATCCCAAGTACCAAAGTTTCTTTATCAGGCACAATTACTAAAGCATAAAACTGTGTTCATGTTCAGAAAGATGAAGGAGAAAATGAAGAGAAGCAGTTCAAAGGTGCTGAAAAAAGCAGCATACTTCTCTCATTTATTTTTTTCTCTGATTGACAAAATGAATTACCAGGTCTGTTCTAATTACCATAAGCCTGGGAACACGTATGACCAAAGAGGACAAGATGTCAGATGTTGCATTTACTGTTTATGTATACTTCTAAAAGTAGGGTAAAAAAGAAAAGAGAGAAAAAGAAAGGAAGGGGAGAGAGGGGGGTGAAAGCTAGCTTGCTAACTTTTCACAGAGAAATGAATTCAGGAAATTTTCACTATAATAACAAGAAATTATCTTGTTATGGAACCCATCAGTAAGAACACATTCACTCTTAGACTGCACTGCTCTCCTTCTCTCAGCCCTACCTGTCATCCCAGTGGCTAGAGTCCTGAGTTCTCAACAAATGAGTCTTGTAACTCAGCCTCTCCTCCATGCTGTATCTCCAAGTATCTCCCCCAAAGAGCATTGCTCCAAAGGAAAGAGAAACCCAGAACCCTCTAAATATATCGGACGTTAAAATTCCACAAATTCACCTAAAGCTTTCTCAACACTTGCTCTGTCATTTACTGACAACAACAGCTATCATCGGGCTTGTAGAAATTGACCACTGTGGGCTTCTCTTCCCAGATCACCACCTGTTTCCAGACAGTGCTGAGAAGTCTTCTCTCTTCTGTGTAAGGAATACCTCACAATTCAAAGGGCTCTTTCTGGTGTGAAAAGAAATTTACCAAAAACTGAGATGACTTTATCTTCTGGTCAAATATGGAGGATCACAAAAAGACTAGATACATTCATTTCAAAACTTCAAACCATTTTCAGAAACATCACTTGTTAATACATATTATGTGCTAGGAAATATGCTAATTCCTCTAGTCACTCAGTCTTTTTCTGAAAACAATGAGCTAGGGACTATTATTGTTTGCATTTTAAAGAAGAAGATGAGGGTTTATAAAGTGAGTTGCTTGTCCAAAATGAAAAGATTGAGAGACAGTCAAGCTACAACTTAACTCAATCACCATTCCAGGGTCAAATGTTGGTTCTAATGCCACCATCCTGGGAATTTCATTCTTGGCTAAAACCTTCAAGTTGAACATTTTAAAAAGAATATGTAAAATAATATATATATTATGGACATATATTATTGTCATATATCATGACAATATTACTCTATTTTTTAAAAATAAAATGTATCAATGTTCTGCCTCAACTCTCTGCAAAAATATAGACTGGAAGTTGTCTGGGGTTTTGCTGATTTCTTTGTCTTGGATTGTTTTGAGACAAGGTCTGTCTATGAAACTCAAGTCTCAAACTTGCAAATACTAGGATAATGGACATGTGCCATCGTAAGAGTTTCTAAGAAGCAGATTAGGTGCCACCTAGCCATTTCTTTCCTTCCCCAAGTTTTATCTCCCACTCAACGTCTTCTTTTGGGGAATTTCCATGTGCCAATCTTTCACTCAGGTGATAGTACTTTATCATTAAGAAAATTATTAAAAGTAACCTGAGGCCAAGAATGGCTAATACAGATGACCATAAACCACCTAGAAGATCTGCTCACTGCCAACCCAGAATAGGCAGCATGAAGTTCAAGGATACTCAATCACAGTGGTTACCACACCCAAAGTTTAAAACAGCAACAAAAACAATTGTTAGCAGTGAAATAAGGCCTGCAGGGAAAGCTCCTCAAGATACCATCCTGTCTTCTGATGCCTAAGGAGGCTCAAGATTTGAGACCCAATTCCTATTATCCCAAATGTCACTGGACTGGGAAGGACAGAGAGATGTATAGCCACAACTGACTGGTACAAAAAGCAACTCCGCCACTCTGCTTTGCCTCTGTCTTCTGAGAAGCTGTCACTATGACTATCTATGACATCTCCCAGGTGAAAGGAACCCTCTGGAGATGTCTCAAACACAATCCTCAAGGCAGGGAAGAGCATAAAACAGTGAGAAAATGGGTTAACAGGATAAACAATGCCTTCATCTGAGCCAGAAGCATGGTGAGCAAGAGCATCTCTTGAAGGGATCTCACCTCCAGCAGTTTTCCATGTAAACCTTAGAGTTGGCAAAGCAGCATCGGCAGCCTGAAAATGCACAGGGACACAATCAACAAAAAATACGGATGCAGGTTTGTGTCACTAGCCACAAGCCCAACATTCATATTCTCTCTGTCTCACTCTCTGTCTCTATCTCTGTCTCACTCTCTGTCTCTGTCTCTCTGTGTCTCTCTCTCTCCTTCTCTCTCTCCTCCCTCTCTCTCTCCCTCCCCCTCTCTCTCTTCCCCTTCTCTCTCTCCCTCCCTCCCCCCCTCTCTCCCTCTCTTCCTCTCTTCCTCCCTCTCCCCTGCCGACTTGAGCTATTGGTTCTGTCTCTGGAGAATCTCGAACCTCAGTCTACCCCAGCCATCTGTGACCTATCCCCAACAGTAACCTGCGAATTTTTCCCAGAATGTGTGAGGTTTGTTTAAAGAGGCTCTGCCCTTTACACAGCAGTGAGCTCTGTGCTCTATTCTCCCTCAGGGAAATGGTCAAGATCATCAATGAATCCAGCAAAAAGATTCATGAGTGATCTGTTCTGGATGCTTCCAGGTCTCCTCAGAACCAGTGAACCTGGGCCACCTCTGTGTGATCCAGAGAAAATCAAAACCACAGTGTAGAGCCTTGAAAAAGTTTGTGGAGTGGGGAAATGAAGCGCTCCTCAGAGTTCTGACGCAAATGGAAAAGACTTTTTCCACCCAGTTGCCCCTCTGGGCCCTTCACCACCTGAGGGGGGGGGGGGCGGGGAAGAGTGATTGGTGATTGAGCAGAATGAGGCTTCTGCTTCCCACTTGAATTCCATTTTTTTTTTCATCTTTTTTCTAAAAACAGAGAATTCTATGAATCTTTTTTCTGCTTCTGAAATATTTTCTGCAGGACTGAGTGCTTGCAAAGCGATGATTGTGAATGACTAAACAGCCCTGCATATATTTCTGGAATACTTGGAAATGCCTGTTATTTCTGGGAATGTGTGCTTGTTCAGGTTATTCTGGCAAAGGGCAGCTGGAGGGGGGAGGGGGGGATGCTTTCCTGATAAAAAGCCTGCAGCCCCACCTGCTGCCTTCTCAGAGGACAGCAAGGTTTCTGAGGTGAAAAACAAGGACCAGCTTAAACAGTCTTGCTTCCCAAACACCAGCCCTGTAATCAGATGCTCTCATGAAAATAATCTAATGTGTTCCCACTGACTGCACAACAATCATGTGCAGCCCTGAGCTACCCCAGACTCACAAAAGGGAGAGTGTCAAAGCAAAAGAACAGGCCTTTTATAGTCTAAAGCATCTGTCAACATCTGCAAATTGAGACCATCCAAGGAGTCCCTGGAGAGCATACAACTTTGGGGGAACAAACATTTTTTAACAAAATATTTTCGTATTATTTATTTCTTGACTGGGCTTGCATCTACATCATAGTTCATGGATGAGGGCCAGAGTCCAAGCTGTGGGAGCTGCTTTTCTCTAACTATCCAGATCCCAGGGATCAAACACAGGGCATCAGGCTTGCAGCAAGCATCTTTACCTGTTAAACCAGCTCTTCAAACCAAAGGAGGACCGAAAAGGGGAAAAATAAGCATAAGCATGAGGATGATGGCATTGGTATGTCTTATGCCTAGATTTCAAGAAAATATTGAAATGGGAGATATTGGCAAAATAGAAGAGAGGTATGAAGCCTTCCACACCGTTCCTTTTGAAATGATCCTGGTTTTACCTTCCCTGTATCTCTTTCCATGGCTCATTTACACAGGACCTGGAGCTAGGAACAATTTCCCACAGAATTCTTTTGTTTTGACAACTTCCACAGCTACCACACCTAAGAATCTATGCATTCATTTATACCCAGCATTCTAGCTGCTTCCTAAAAGCAGTGGCCCTCAACCTTCCTAATGCTGAGACCCTTTCATACCATTCTTCATGTTGTGGTGATGCCCAACCATAAAATTATCCCATTGCTACTTTATAACTATTGTTTTGCTACTATTCTTATGACATGTAATGTAAATATCTGATATGCAGGATATCTGATATGTGACCCCTGTGAAAGGGTCATTCTATCCCCGAAGGGATCAAGACCCATAGAACCTCAATCACATAGGCCATGTTCTTGTCCATCAGGTTTGGAGATGCTGTCAACAAGAAATTTCCTCCCTTGATTTTAAAAGAATAAATCTGAGATTCACAAAATGCCATGAAGTCTTTCAGGTTTTGTCACTGGCAAACTGTATGTTTCTTCTAAGCATATGCAGTTCCACCTCATTCTATCACAAGAAGGCAATTTCTCTATATCCTCTCCCTGCTTCACAAATCCTCTACCCATCCACAAAAATATGTCTGACATTTGAAGCATGTAATTTATTTATTCTAAAAAAAAAAAAATCCCTGGGAAAAGGATTTTGCAACAGCTTCCAAGTATGCCTTGGGTACTGTAAGAGAAAGATTATCACTACTTACCCAAAGATCTGAAGAAAAAATAGATATTACCTTAACTTAAGCCTGGGTGTGTAAGGCAGTTTTCAAGATAAGAATGATACATAGGGTGACAGGTTGGAAACAGGTTTTGATTAAACAAATTCTTTAGAAAAGAACTGAATGAAATTTTATAAATTGAAATTGGGTTATTTCAAGTGGCCTCACAAGCAAATTGGGAACATCTTAAAGAAAATTATGTTTTCTAATCTCTGGAAATCCTTCCCACAGAGGATTTAGGATTGAAGGATATACTCTGAGGAAATGAATTTACCAGGAGGCCAAAACTCTGGGTCAGATGAGCCTCCTTTCTTCCAGGGGCTGGATGCAGATACATGGAAAGTAGCATAGCAAAAATTGAGGTAAGACATGGGTTCTTTTGAAACATGCCTTCCCTCTTCATCCTAAGGAGCTTGTCTAAAATTTGGGATCAGGGAAGAGCAAATGTTCATTTGTATACACCATTTCTAGTCTCAATCCACTAACTTCCCAGCAATGACATCTGATGTCTGTGGAGCTACTTTCCCCTTCTTTAAAATACAATACAATACAATACAATACAATTCAATACAATACAATACATTTCACCAGAATTATGTAAAAATCTGTTACCCACAGGCTTCTGCACAGTATCTTCACTGTGCAATTTTGATAGAAGATGAAAGATAGATAGATAGATAGATAGATAGATAGATAGATAGATAGATGATAGACTATAGCTGGATAGATAGACAAACAGACAGATACATACATACATACATTAATACATGGGTGGATGAATATACACTTATGTACATAATGAATAAATAGATACATATATACATACATAGATGATAAATGGATAAATAGATATAGATGGATTCCTATGTATATACATAGATACATAGTAGATGGCTATATACATATGTGGAGATATAAAAAATAGATTGATAAATAATGGATGGATACATACACACATGCATGTGGATATATTACATATTTAATAAAACCTGAATATTTGGGAGAGAGCACCCAGTCAAATCCTAGGCAGACAGCTCAAGAAATTCTTAAACCTTAAATACAAAGATAAACAGCTAAATCAGTCACACACACACACACCTTTAATCCCAACACAGTGAAAACTGGAAGTGGTGACCTCCACCCTTAGTCCCACAACTCTAGAAACAAAATTTCTGTTTCTGTAAGTTCAAGGCTACATGCCACACCATTAATCCTACCCTATATGGGTATATAAGGGCTTGGAGAAAACCAGAGAAAACAATAGCGATGGAAAACAACTGACGACCAGGAGCAAGCCTAAAATAGTTACAAGACAGCTGGGTGAGAATTGACTATAGAAATATCTCTCTCTGATATTTCAGTCTTTCCCCAATAATTAGCTCTAAGTCTCATTTGTGATACTACACATGCATGCATACATATTTTCATAGATGTATAGATGAATGGATAGATATATGCATACATAAATAAATGGATAGATAAACACATATGTACACACATACATAGATGACACATAAATGGATAAATAGATATAGATGTAATGGATGAATACATCCATTCATTTATGTAATATAGTAATTAGTTTCTGGCCTGGCCCAGAGGTTCAGATCTGCTCATAGCCTTGTCACTACTTAGCCCCAAATAATCACACAAAGTCTTATATTAATTGCCTACTCTTTGGCCTATGGCTCGGGCACGTTGCTTACTAATTCTTAACTCTTAAACTAACTCATGCTTAGCCAAGTGGCTTAGTACCTTTTCTCAGACCAGCATTCTGTTCTCCTTTTCTCTTCTTCTTTCCAGAGTTTTCTTAGTCTGGTAGCCCCATCCATACTTCCTGTCTGCCTTCTGGCCAATCAGCGTTTCATTAAACCAGTAGGAGGGACAAATATTTACAATGTACCAAAACATAATTATTTTCCCCCTTTCTTCCTTTTAAAACAAGGACCCCAAATCTAATTTCCTTTGTATAGGTTTTTTCTACCATTATCTATAAAAATTTGAAATGCAAACAAATACAAACAACTATAATCCATTTTCGGAGAATGTGAATGTAGTTCTCTAGGCTACTTCCTGATGAATGGAGGCGCTGGCAATCCCATGAGAACCCAAAGAAAAATTTAGGATTATGGACATGTCCTTAGTGGAATAGTCTGTAAGGCAGAATCATCTCAGCCAGTCTCTTTGAAGTTGTTTTGGATATAGAGCTCAGAGGAAACCGCAACAATGTATCTATAAACATATGTGTGTATATATATATATATGTGTGTGTGTATATATATATGTATGTATGTATGTGTATATATATATATATCATCTTCTACCAAAATTGGGCAGCAAAGACATTGTGCAGAAGCACAAGGGTAACAAATTTTTACATAATTTATATAATAAAATGTATCATAAATAGACCAATAAATAATAGATGAAGGATGAATAGTTATATTTATAGATAAATAGAAAGAAAACATATATTTCTTTCAATATTTCCCTGCATAGAATTTTTTAAGGGGTAAATATCATAGTATCATGTATTATATATAGCCACCACACAATGTTCTGTGATATATAATCCATAAAGCCTCTCAAAGTTTCAGTATTTGACAAATCAGTTCTCTACATTGTCGTGTGTGTGTGTGTGTGTGTGTGTGTGTGTGTGTGTGTGTGTGTGTCCTGAGCCATCACAGCAGCAACTTATCTCAGTTACATGTGTGAACTGGTATTCACAGCAGTGAGATAAGTTTCTCCAGTATAAGCCAGGTTTGGAGTAAGGCACATGTTATCACTGTTTACAAAACCATACCAAAAAAAAAAAAAAAAATATGTGGTTCTGCTCCATAGCATGCTAGGAAGACTCTGTGAATTGACACCACTCATTCCCTGGTAAAAGAAGCACACACTACATTAAGTCTCACACCTCACACCTTACACTTCACACATGCAGCATCTGAATGGAACTCAACAACTGCTTCTAGAACTTGGTAGCAATCTCTAGCAGTTAGTTACTTTCCAAAAGTAGTTTATCAATGTGATATATTTAAACAATCCCCACTGCTCAATGGGAGCCATCGGGGTCTCCCTTTGAACTGATATTTGATCACTGGCCAAATTTTTCATATTCTGGACTAGGCTGCCTCAAGAAAACCCATATGTTTTGATTAAAGACTAGTTAGAAAATTGTTCTGGCATTATAGAGGAAATAGACTCCATTAATAAATTGCTGACACAATAAATCCTTGTTTTGAAGCTTAGGAATAGTCATCAATACCAGTACTAAATCCAGCAATACAGGCCAGGACTAGAGACTCAGGTTCTAGGAAAAAATGATACGGAAGTGAAACTAGTGATCACCCACATATGGCATCTATCATTCCAGTTAGGTAAGAGAGACATAAAGAGACAGAGAACCTAGGTTCAGTCCCATGCTGTCTGTCTTCTGAATCCAACAGTTCTGTGCTAAGATAATATTTAAATGTATTTGTATAATTTTTATTTCTTTTTTTGTTGCTTTTTCAAGTACTGAATGCCATACAAGTCATTTGAAAAATCTTAACTTCATCTTTTTCCTTTACAATTCCCAATTTTATTACATGACACCTTAAAATAGTCATTTATTATATAGTATCTGTCCATTCATATGTGTAGCATGCATTTATTATTACATGTATACACAGTACTAATAAGTTCAATATGTGGTCTTAAGATATTACAGTCCATAAATCTAGAGAGACACCATGAACCTCATTCACAGGAAATAGCCACTGTATTAGATACTTTCCTGCTGCTGTGACAAAATGACCAGCCCAAAAGCAATTTAAAGAATAATTTGCTTTGGCCTATAGCATTGGAAGGTTAGAAAGTCCATTATGGCAGGAAAGGCACAGTATGGCTGCAGAAACACAAATCTGGCTGGGCACATTTTATTTGTACACAGGAAGCAGACAAGGGGAATAGGAAATAGGGTAAGGCATTATATCTCTTCAAAGTCTACCTTCAGTGATGTACTTCTTCAAGCAAAGTTTTGCCTCCTAAAGGTTCCAGAACCTTCATAAACTGCACTAATAACCAGACACCAAAAACATACATGCACCTACAGGGGACATTTCTCTTTCAAATCACAAAGCAATGCCATAAAAGGAAACCAGTCTCCTCAGTGGGAGCAACAAAATGTTACCTGAACTCAGAAAGAAAAACAACTTCCAACTGAGTCAGTGAAGTAAAGAATCAGATCACAAAGAAGTCTTTGAAGGATTTTATGAAGATAATTACTGGGGGAAGTATTTTTCAGAGGTCAGATGGGGCATCTAAGAATAGAAGTATTTTTAATACAAAGTACAACTTTGATGGCCAAAAAAATCTCAACCAAATCCTTTTATTAATGAAATAGATTATAAAGATATAAAACTACTTTAAAGAGCAAATATTTCACAGCTAATTAGAATTAAGTGGCACTGCACATGTTGAATTATGAAGAGAATGGCTGGCAGAAGAAGGTGTGGAGCTAGGCACTGAAGAATAGAATGGGATTCTAGAGCAACCAACAAAGAAAATGTTTCAGATAAATAATGAATATAAGATGTCCACATCTATGAGCATTTCCAAACACATTCACCCAGTCATGTTGTGCTGAGTATTGTTCTTGCAGTACTGTGAGCCTCTCCATACCTTCTATAATACACTGCTAGAGATAGTATTAAATAATTAAAAATAGTGATAAATTAATGGCAATTGTTGTAAATGTGGTGAGTAAAAAGTACAAGATGGTTTGGGGGTTACATTTTTCTTTTATTTTTCAGGCTACACTATAATTACATCACTTCCCTCTTTTCTTTCCTTCCACCAAACCCTCCCATATATCCCATCTCGCTCTCTTTCAAGTTCATGGCCTCTTTTTTCATTAACTGTTGTTATATGTATAGATGAATATTCTAAACTATAACCTGGTCAGTCTGTATAATGTTATTTATATGTATGTTTTCAGGACTAATCCTGTGGCATTAGGTAAATTAGTGCATTCCCTGGGGAAGCCTATTTCTCCTACTCTCAGCATTTCTTGAATGCTTGTAGATTTTTGTGCAGCATTGATGCCTCCTGGGACTCCCCACATCCACTCTGGCAGGTGTGCTGTTGTTCTGTCCTCACTTTCAAAATGTTCTCTGAACCTTAGATGCAGGGGTCATTTTGCAGAAATGTCCATTGGGACTGGGTTCTACAACTAAGAATGTTGATTGGTTGTGTTTTTCTGTTATGATTTCCATCTGTTGCCAAAAAAAAAAGCTCCCTTAATGAGTGGTGAAGACAACACTTACGTGTAGGTGTAAGAACAAATATTTTAAGTGGAGTTAAATATTCTGCTGTGTTTAGTGGTGATTGTAGGTTCTTTTCCAATATCAGTGACTTCACTGACCTTGGGTAACTGGCTAGATATTCAGTATCAGGCATGGTTTCTCTTTTGTTGAGTCTATCTTAAGTCCAATTAGAGAGCTGCTGGTTACCACCAAGGTGTGTGTGCCACAACTGCACTCTTCAGGTTATTGTACCATGCTGGTTGTTGATGTGGTTGATAGGCATCAAAGCTGAATAGGTTGCCTTCCTCTTTTAGAAACTTGCATAGTGCCTTCAGGTGCCAAAAATGTTAGTCCTTGGAGAGGAGGTATTCAGGTCAGCTGTAGCTCAGGGGTCTTTGGACTCTGTGCTGGAAGCATACTATCCTCAGCAACAGATATTTACCTTTCACCTCTATGGACAACAGAGGGCAATAACAGTGAACTGTATGTTTGGGGAGTTCTTTTAACCACCCTATTCCAGTGATGAAATTTTTGTTACTGGTCTATGGCTCTTGGAGGGAACATTGTCAGATCAGAAGAAAAATTTTTGTTTAAACTATATAGGTATTTTGTACATAAAATTATGTGTATTGTGGGGTTATAAAAGAGAGTTAATAGCATGATTTCTTATAACTTTTTCAGACATTCTTACTGTTATTTTACCCTCCTTCCTCCATTTCCCTTCTCAAATCACTTACACCCTGCTATTTCATTTTCTATTTATTATTCCTTCACCTTCCTACTTCACACTGGCCCTTTTACTTTCTTGGTTTCTATAGTTACTCCAGGATATTTGCTCACAAGATTTGGAGTTAGAAGCATCAGGTGAGAGAGGACATGTGAAAGTTGTCTTCTTGCATCTAGGTTAGCCCATTCAGTATAATCTTTTCTAGTTCTATCCATCATCTCCAAAGTTCATGACTTTTTATAGCTAAATAGCATGTACCGTTTTTCTTACCCATTCATTAGCTAAAGGGCATTTAGTTTCTAATTCTTAGCTACTGTGAATAGAGCAGCAATGAACATGGCTGAGCAAGTATCTGTAGATTAGGATGTTCAATCTTTGGGCATACACCAAAGAGTGCTATGTCTGGGTTATATGGCAGATTTATTCTTATCTTTTTGAGAACTTTCCACACTGATTTTCATAGTGACAAGTTTGCAGTTCCACCAAGAGTGAGAAAGGGTTCCCTTTTCCACATATTCCCTCTAGCATCTATTGTTCATATTTTGTCAATCTTTGCCATTCTGACCAATGTAAAATGAAATCTCAAAGTTGTTTTGATTTGCAATTTCCTAATTGCTAGGACAAGAAAATTTTTTTTTAATTTGAGGCAATTTTTAAGCATTTTTTCTTTTTTTGAGAATTTTCTGTTCAGGTCCCAAGCACATTTTTTGGAATGTGTCATTAGAGGTTTTTGATCTATGTATTTTGAGCTCTTTATATATTCTGGATACTAATTTTCTACCGGATGTATATCTGGCAAAAATAATAATAATAATAATTCTCTCCTATTTTATGAACTTCCTCTTCACCCAGTTTGTTGGCTTGGTTTGGTTAGGGTTATTTTAAGTTTTGTTGTTGTTGTTGACTTTTTACATAACAACTACTGTTCCCCTTCCCTCTCCTCTTCCCAGTCAACCTCCAATTTCCTCCTACCCCCACATTCACTCCTCAAAAAGAGTAAGGATTCCCATGGGGAGTCAAAACAGTTTGACATATCAAGTTGAGGCAAAACTAAGCCCCTCCTACTAGCATCAAGGCTGAGCAAGGTGTTCCTCTATTAGAAATGAGCTCCAAAAAGGCAATTTATGCATTAGGAATAAGTGCTGCTCCCACTGCCAGAGGCCCTACTAACTGCACACATCACACAATTGTCATCTACATTCAGAGGGCCTAGTTTTGTTCTATGCAGGTTCCCTACCTGTCAGTCCATTGTCATTGAGCTCCCAATAGCTCAGGTCAGCTGTCTCTGTGGATGGCCTCATCATGATCTTGACCTCTTCACTCATATAATCTCTCCTCAGCTCTAAGTTTGATTATTTCCTGCCTTCTACTACTTCTAGGTGAGTTTACTTTTAATTGTTCTAAAGCCTTCAGCTGTGCTGTTAGGTCTCTTGCATGAGATTTCTCCTTTTTTTTTTATTTTTTTCATATAGGCATCTAGTTCTATGAGTTTTCCTCCTAACACTGCTTTCATTGGGTGCCATAAGTTTGGGTATGTTGTGGATTCATTTTCATTAAATTCTAGGAAGTCTTTGATTTTTTCTATTAACTTCTTTCTTGACCAGAGGTAATTCAATTGAGAGATGTTTAGTTTCAATGAGCTGGTAGGCTTTCTGTGATTTTTCTTATTGTTGAACTCTTAACTTTAGACCATGATGATCTGATATGATACAAGGAGATATTCCCATTTTTTTATATCTATTGATATTTGCTTTATGACCAAGTATGTGATCAATTTTTGAGAATTCATGGGGTGCTGAGAAATATGTATATTCCCTTTTGTGTTTTGGTGTAAGGTTCTATATATATCTACTAAGTCCATTTGGATCATAACATCTGTTAGGTCCCTTATTTTTCTGTTGAGTTTCTGTCTGGTAGACCTATCCAAGGACGAAAGTGGGGTATTGAAGTCTTCAACTATTAATGTGTTATTTGTTGAGTAATTTAAGCTTTAGTGGTGTTTCTTTTACATATGTAGGTACCCTTGTGTTGGAGGCATAAGTATTCAGGATTGAGACTTCATATTGGTGGATTTTTCCTGAGATGAATAAGTAATGTCTGTCCTGGTCTCTTTTGATTGATTTTAGTTTAAAGTCTTTTTTTGTTAGATATTAGGATAGCTACATCAGCTTGTTTTTAGGATCATTTGGTTTGAAAATCTTTTCTGAACCCTTTACTCTGAGCCTGTGTCTATCTTTGAAATTGAGGTGTGTTTCTTGAATGCAGCAGAAGAATGGCTTCTGTGTTTGTATCTATTGTGTTAGTGTGTGTCTTTTTATAGGTGAATTGAGTCCATTGATATTAAGGGATCTTAATGACCACTGATTGTTATTTCCTGTTATTTTTGGTGATATACTTTGAGTGTATTTCCCTTCTTTGGGTTTTTCTTCTATGGGATTATTGATTGTGGTTTCATGTATGTATCTGGTTTCCTTAGGTTCAAGTTTTCCCTCTAGTGCTTTCTGTAGGGCTGGATTTGTCATAGGTATTATTTAAATCTAGTTTTGTCATGAAATATCTTGTTTACTCCATCTATGGTGATTGATAGTTTTGCTGGGTATAGTAATCTGGATTGGCAGCCATGTTCTTTTAGTGTCTATATAACATCTGACCAGGACTTTCTTGCTTTCATTGTTTCCACTTAGTAGTCTTGTGTTATTCTGATGGGTCTACCTTTATAGGTAATTTGAACTTTTTCCTTTGCAGCTCTTAGTGTTTTTTCTTTGTTCTGTAGGTTTAGTGGCTTGATTGTTATGTGGCGATCTATTGTAGGTCTAGTCTATTTGGTGTTCTGTAAACTTCTTGTATTTTTATAAATATTTCCTTCTTTAAGTTGGGAAAGTTTTCTTCTCTGATTTTGTTGAGTATATTTTCTGTGCCTTTGAGCTGGTATTCTTTTTTTTTTCTTCAATTCTAATTAATCTCAGGTTTGGCCTTTTTATGGTATCCCTGATTTCCTGGATGTTTGTATTATGACTTTTTTGGTTTTAGTGTTTTCTTTGACTGATGTATCTATTTCCAATATTGAATCTTCCACTCCAGAGATTCTCTTTTCTATCTCTTGGATTCTGTTGGTGGTTCTTGAATCTGTAGTTCCAATTTGTTTCTTTAGTTTTTCTTTTTCAAGCTTTGCCTCAGTTCATGCCTTCTTGTATTTCAGTTTTTAACTCCTGAAATGTTTCTTTCACCTGTTTTCTTTTCCTTGGTTTCCTTTATTTTCTTTCAGGGGTTTTTTCATCTCTTCCAATGTTTTGTTTGTATTTTCTTCTATTTCTTTAAAGGAGTTTTTTATATCCTATGTTAAAGCTGCTATTATCTCCATAAAGTTGTTTCTAAGGTTGTTTCCTTCTTTTTCCCCTTTATTATTAAGCTCAGGTCTTGATGTTCCAGAACCACCAGCTTCTCTGATGATGTTTTGTTGATCTTTATAGTGTTATATGTATTCTTGCACTGGCATCTGCCCATTTATTCCTTAGTCATCATTTGTATATAGGAGACATATTGTTTTTTTTTAAGTTAATCTTGTTTCCTGCCATATTACTGAAGGTGTTTATCAGCTGTTCCCAGGTAGAATCTTTAAAGTTACTTATGTATACTATCATATCATCTGCTAATAGAAAAAGTTTGACTTCTTCCTTTCTAACTTGTAATCTCTTATTCTCCTTATGTTATCTTTCTGCTCTAGCTAAAACTTTGGGTTCTATATTAAATAGATATGTAAAAAGTGGACCACCTTGTCTGGTTCCTGATTTTAGTGGGATCATTTTGAGTTTCTTTCCATTTAATCTGATATTGGCTATCAGCTTGCTGTATATTGCCTTTATTATGTTTAAGTATTCTTGTATCTCTAATTCTCTAAGACCTTTATCATGAGATAGTATTAAATTTTGTCAAAAGTTTTTTCAGCATTTAATGAGATAATCATGTTTTTTTTTTCAGGTTGTTTATATGATGGATTACATTGACAAATTTTTGTATGTTGAACCAACCCTGTACCTCTGGCATAAAGCCTACTTGATAATAGAGGATAATTTTAAAAATCATGCTCTTGGATTTGGTTTGCCAGTATTTTATTAGTTATTTTTGCTTCAATGTTCATGAAGAAGATTGTTCTGTAGTTCTCTTTGTTTGATGTGCCTTTGTCTGGTTTGGGTATCAAGGTAACTATAGCCTCATAAAAAGAGTTTGGCAATGTCCCTTCTGTTTCTATTGTGTATAACAATTTAAGAAGTATTGGTATTAGTTCTTCTTTGAAACTAGTTGGTTGTTTTTTAAAATATGGTCTTTATATATAGCCTTGCTATCCTTGAATTCATTATGTAGACCAGGCCAGCCCCAAACTCCTCAATTTCCAACTGCCTCTGCTTCTCAAATGCTAGGACGAAAGGCATATTCCACCCTGCCTGGCTCAGTTGATTGTTTCTTTAGCTGTTCAGAAACTTGATATTTTTATGAGAATCCCACTAGTCAATTGTTGGCTTTAATTGTTGAGTAAATAGAGTACTATTCAGAAAGTCCTTTCCAACATCTACTTATATCATACCTGTTCTCTTATAGTAGCTTCAGTGGTTCAGGTTTCACATTTAGGCCTTTGATGCATTTGGAGTAATTCTTGTATGAAAAGATAGATGTAGGTCTGTCCTCATTTATTTGCATGTGAACATCCAGTTATTTGAACATCATTTGAAGAAGGTTCTTCCTTTTCTTCACCTAATGCTTTGACACTTGCATCAAATATAAAATGACTTAAATTATGTGTACTTACATTTCAGTCTTTGATTATGTCTGTTTTGTGCCAATACCATATTGCTTATACTATAATAATTTGTAATGTATCTTACAATCTGGAATGTTATCCCTCCAACATTGTTCTATTTGTGCAGTATTGTTTGGCTATCTGGGGTCTTATGTGGATCTATATGAATTTTGGGATAGTTTTTTTTTCTATTTCTGTAAAGAACAAGATGAATATTTTGATTAGGATTGCACAGAATCTGCAAATAGCTTTTGGAAAAAGGCTAATTTTTATACTATTAATTCTAACAACTCATGAACATAGGATATCTTCCATTTCTAGCATCTTTTACTCTTTCTTCAGAGGTTAAAGTTTTCATTATAAAAATCCTTCACTTCCTTAGATGTATTTTTTCAGTACTTCCATTTCTTTGAGGCTGTTGTGAATAGTAGTGTGTTCATAATCTCTGTATGTTTGTTGTTGGTGCATAAAAAATATAATATGTGAAAATTGATTCTGTATCCTGTCACATTGCTGAATTTATCATTTCTATTACTTGTTCAGTAGAATTTGAGGTCTAATATATATAATTACATGTCATTTGCAAATAGGAATGGTTTCTTCTCCTATTAGTTTCCTTTTATTTCCTACTCTTGCCTTATTGTTTCATCTAGTACTTTAAGCACAGTCTTGAAACAAGTGGATTAGTGGACATCCATGTCTTTTCCTGACTTCAGTGGCACTGCATACAACTTTTTCTTCAATTAGAAAAATATAGGATATATGTTTTACATACATAAATTCTGTTATGTTGAGGTATGTTCCTCTAGCTTTACATTCTCTAGAACTTTTATCATGAAGGCATAGATCTACTGAAATGATCATGTGATTTTTTTATCTTTAAGCCCACTTATGTTGTTTATTATTGACTATGTTACACCATCTCTATATTAAAAACAACTTTGCTATGGTGGATAATCTCTTTGATCTATGTCTTTATTCTGTTTGTAAGTTTCTTATTGAACATTTTTAGTCTATATTTATCAGGGATATTGGCCTGGAGTTTTGCTTTTTTAAGTGTGTCTTTACCCAGCTTTGGTATTAGAGTGATAATGACTTTGAAGAAATAATTTTGGAGTGCTCTGATTCTGTTTTGCTGTGGAATAATCCTTCTACACACTGTAAAGATGTATTGCTTTTATTGTTAGAAAAAAAAAAGATAACTAAGCAGAATGTTGGGAAGAAGAAGGGGGAGTCATAAGAGTCTGAGGAGACACCATGAGATGCAGAGCAAGCAGGAAGGGAAATACATAGATGAAATAAACAAGCCTATATCATTTGAATAGAAATGTGCTAATTTAAGTTGCAAGAGCTAGCTAAAAACAAACCTAAGCTATAAGTTGATTGTTTATAATTAATATTAAGTCTCTGTGTAGTTATTTGGGAGCTAGTTGATGGAACAGAGCTGGACAGAGGTCCCAATGACAAAGTCCACATCTACTAAATGTTAGTTTTTTGTATGTGTTGCGTGAATGGAATCTGAACACCAGAAGTACCACACTAGAGTTTATTACAGCAGGGAGCAGAGATAGGGGCAGAAGGGAGCAGAGAGAAAAGGGGAAGGGGGCTGGGGCTTGTGTGAGCCCTTTCATTAAAAGGGTGGGCCGGCCCATGTTTGCATCACCACACCCAGGGGGATGATTGACAGTTACATTCCAGGTGAATGCAAGCTTTGGAAATCCTTACATTCCACCCTTTGATCATATATATAAAAACTGGGTTTATGGTGGGGGGGGAAATAGGTCATCATGGTCTTGACTGCTTCCTGCTGACACAAGGACATAGAGGTCTTTAGCTCATCTTGCTGGCAGAATGAAGGATTTGGATCATAGGGCCATGAAGTTTGTTTCCTGGAGCTCGGAAAAATATGGGTTAGTGATAGAACTTTGGGAGTGACTAAGGGGAAAGGAGTTTGGAAGTAAACCTTGAGTTAGCTGGGTGTGTGAATGGTTCTTTTCTTTTGCTAAGGGATTCTATTGTCTGCAGTGATAGAGCTTTGGGGGTAACAGGCTAAGGGGAAAGGAGGGAAGAAAGAAACTTGGGAGTAAACCTTGAGTTAGCTGCATTATGTGAATGGTTATTTTCTTCTGCTAAGGGATTCTATTGTCTGCTGCCTGCATGTTAATGTCTACGAATCCTTGCTAGGCCTGGGAAAGGGAAAGGATTAAAGTGTCCTGTATTTCACCTACCTGGACTCCTGCAGGGGGATGGGGAATAGTCTTTGTTTTACCTGCAAGAAATCTTCAGGGAGTGGCTGCTTTAACTGCAGAGCTGAATGATCCTTTGTTTACCTAGGATTCCAAGCAGACTGCCTGGGTCCCTTTGTTTACCACCTTGGCTTCTGCTCTGGCCGGCTGCAAAGGAAGCTTGGAGCTGGTTTTTAAGATTTTGGGTCTATCTGGCTATTTTGAGGAGGGGGGAATAAAAGATTTAAAATTAGACAAATGAATCTAATGTGGGAAGGAGTTGTCAAAATTACTCTATATAGTCCCATCTACTTTGGAGTGAGGAGAGAAGGCAGGTGATGGAGGAGGGGAGGAAGCAGATTGTCAGGAAGGTAGAACTTACAGGCTGATTGGATAGTAAAAGGAGCAGAGGAATGGTTGGAGCAGTTGGCGATGCTGGGTTTAGGCAAATGTGATCACTAAATGAAATGAAAGCTCCCACTTTTTCTAAGAAATCTCTTTTCATTAAAGCTATTGGCCAACTTGGCATAAATTAAAATGACTGAGTAATAGGAATTTCTCTAAAAATGCAATTAAGCAGCGGTGTCTAATAAGGTCGCATGGATTTGCCTCCTACCCCGACAATTGTAAGGCCTGAAAGAAAGAGATCCCAATACTCCTGCAGAACTGAGAGCGCAGCTCCAGTGTTCACCAGGAAAGAAATGGTTCGGCCAGGAAGCTCAATATCTACTCGAGGTTCTCTCTGCGTGATAATGTTTGCCGGACTGAGAGGGCCTGGGCACCATCATTCATCCTCTGCTAGTCCCAGGACATTATGCACCTCATCCAAGCTTATTGTGTCCCCACCCTTCGATGCAGGGCCACAGCTGCCTGGCCAGTGGTGTCTATAACACTTAAGACATGACCTGGATGGCCTCCGAGGTGGATCTGGACATGTGCGACAAAAATGGCCTATACGACCCCAGCGGAAAAAAGCACCAGAGTGCTTTTCCAAATGCTTCTGTCTGCTCATCCTGGGAGGTGGTGGTGGCAGGGCTGGCCTGATCGCCTCCACCAGCAGGAGGAATTTCTCCTGCCAAATTCTCTCATCTCTCCGGTGATATACCTTGAATGCAAGCGCCAAAATGTCTGCTTGGGGAGTTAGTGGGCCTCTCTCAAGAGATCTAAGCTTGGCCTTTATGTCCGGGTAGCTTTGATTAAAGAAATGGGTCATAAGAAGCTGTCTTCCCTCAGTGCTCTCTGGATCTAAATTTGTGAACTGTAAGAGCACATTTGTAGGCGCTCTAGAAAATGGGATGGATTTTTTTGTTTATCTTGAATCACATCCTGCAGTTTCTTGCTAAATTTGTTTGATGAACCTCATCTGCATGTAGTCTGGCCTGCTCCCAAACTCGCCTGTGCTCCTTAGGTAAAAGATTATTGGTTAAAATTGTAAAGGCAGTAGAATTTGAACTGTAAGAGCCTAACTTCTTTGCAACCTGGGAGAGTTCAGACAAAGGAAAGGGATGAGAATCATCAGGGTCTGAGAAAGTGGCTAACAGCAGGCAAGCAGGAGAACTTAGGTGGGAAGGCTTAGAACTTAAGAGAAAGCTTGTATATAGGGGAATTTTTTAACTCTTTCAATCTGCCTGGTCACTAGAAATAATGAGATAATTCCCACAAAATATCGGGATCTAGGGTGCCATTAGGTAGCCACTTTAGTTCACTGTCTAGGGGATATCCAGACCATTTATTTGTATAATAACGGATCAGCTTGGTAGTATCTAAATAGGGCATAAGGCTAAGAGGTCCCAACGCCTCTAGCACATGCCCTAAGGGTGAAGATGGAGGTATGGATTTAGCTGGCTTATTTCCCATGCCGAAACTTAAGGGGAAATATGGAACCAGCAAGCAAGAGTCGTCACCCCTGCAAACTGAATCCACAAGGAAGCGGTCCCACAGCGGACTAGCTCGTCAGCAGACACGTGCAGGCCGCTCAGACAGTGTCCCAAATCAACCACGCATAAATCTCTAAAGCCTCCTCAGGCCGAAGAGAGAGAGTGCCAGGACATTACACCCACACACAGTGAGATAAAGTGGACTTGTCAGTCCCCAAAATCACGTGCCCGCAACCTGTTCGTGGT
Source organism: Sigmodon hispidus (assembly GCA_004025045.1). Lineage (NCBI taxonomy): Eukaryota > Metazoa > Chordata > Mammalia > Rodentia > Cricetidae > Sigmodon > Sigmodon hispidus. The sequence goes on from PVIH01004185.1 coordinate 79,494, forward strand.
GTTGCTAGCAAAAAAAAAAAAAAAAAAAAAAAACACCCACGAAAGGTGCCAGTGTAATTCCCACAGGGGCAGGTCCCTGGACGAAACTGTAGTGCAGGGAAAAAAGCCAGGAGTGTTTGTCAATGAAAAGGAACAAATCACGACCAAATGAAGATCGGGAAGCTGACCCTCCGTGAACCGCTGACCGAGGGGGAAACTCACACTTATCCACAAATTAGCCATACAGAAAGCTCCAACTCAAGGAAGTTAGCTGCATCCACAAAAATACAGGCAATAGATAATCTCACACCAGTAAATCTCAAAAAAGAAGAAAATACATACTACCACAAAAATAACAAAACAACAGGAATTAACAATCACTGCTCATTAATCTCTCTTAATATCACCAGATTCAATTCACCTATTAAACAACACAGAATGGATATGAAAATAGGAACCATTGTTCTTCTTACAAGAAACATACCACAACTTCAAAAATAGACATTACCTCAGAGTTTTGGGGAAAAGATTTTGCAATTAAATGAACCTTCAAAGCAACCTGTTGTGGCTATTCTACTATCTAACAGAATAAGCGTCAAACTAAAATTAATCAAAAGAGATGGAGAAGAACATTTTACATTCATTGCAGGAAAAAAATCTATCAAGATGAATTCTCAATTCTGAACATTTATGCCACAAATAGAAGGGTACCACATTTGTAAAAGAAATACTACTAAAGCTAAAATCACACATCAAACTTCACACACTAATAGTGAAAGACTTAAACACACAACTCTCATCATGGACAGGTTTATCAGACAGAAACATAACAGAAATAAGGGAACTAACGGATGTTATGATTCAAATGGTCTTAAATATATTTACAGAACATTCCACCCACACACAAAAGAATATACCTTCTTCTCAGCACCTCATGGTCTGTAATGTCACAAAGTCACAAAGGAAATCTTATCACATACAAAAATAAATGGAATGACTCCCTGTATCTTAGTAGATTAGCATGGCTTAAAGTTAGAGTTCAACAACACAAATTACTGAAAGCCTAAAAACTCATGGAAACTAAACAATGCTCAACTAAATCATTACTGTGGAAAGAAAGAAGAAAAAGAAAAAAGATAGAAAGAAACAAGAAAGAAAAGGAAGGAAAGAGAAAGAAAGAAAGAAAAAGAAGTTAAAGACTACCTAGAATACAATTAATTAAAAGAAACGCACAACATACCCAAACTTATGGGGACACTATGAAAATTGTGCTAAGAGGAAAGTTCATAGCAATAAGTGTCTACATAAGGAAAGTGAAGAAATCTCACACTAGAGACTTAAAAACATAGCTGAAATATATGGAAGAAAAAGAAACTCACACAGGAGGTGTAGACAACAGGAAATAAACACAGGGCTGAAATCAATAAATTATAAACAAAGAGAACAATACTGTTGTAAGAAATTTCTGGCCCATCCAGCCCAAGGTTAGGGCCCACAGACCTGAAGTCCCACAGAAATACACAGAGGTTTATATTAATTACATGCTGTTTGGCCTATGGCTCAGGCTTATTCATAACTAGCTCTTACATCTTAACTCAACCCATTTTTATTAACCTGTTCTGACATGTGGCTCGTGGCTTACCTGTACTCCATTACATATTGTTTCTTGGGTGGCTGGATTGGATCTTCCATGACACAGCCCTTCTTCCCCTTTATCATATGCTTGGATTTCTCACCTGACTATAAGCAGGCTTGCCGTAAGCCAAAACAATTTATTGTTCAATGATAATTCATTGTGTACAGAAAGACATCTCACATTGCTTCTCTTTTTTATCTAATCATAAAGGAAGGTTTTAATTTTAACAAACAAAGTTACATATACCAAAACAACTATTAAGCATGAATTATAATTTTTAGACTATTTGTACTTAGCAAACTTAAAGAAAGTATTTTATTATTCACTTTGCCTTTGTGTGTTTAAAGTTTCATGTCTAATTGATCTTTTGTTCTAACTAAGAAAAACTATAATTTTAACTATCTAATCTTTAACTACATTAAAAACCACAGGAGGGTGTAATATTACCTGAGTAAACAAGAAGTACGAGCAACTTTTAAAATCTAGAAATGACAAATGACATCTGGCTCCCTGTATAATTACCTGAGGCTTTTTTTTATAATGTTAGAGCATCTTTATCCTACAAGCCTAGAGTCTCTCTGGCAGACTTTTTTTGAAGCAGGAAGTTTGAAGAACTATTTTATCTATTTTGAAATAACTTGTCAATTGCTTATCTCTGTGTCCAGCAAAATGTCTAGCAGTTTTCTCTGTGAAGCAGTAACCTAAAGGACCATCTTGGCTTGTTTTGTTAAAGTTTAAAGGTCATTTTTTGGGGGGGATTTTGTATGGCTAGTTTATATAGCATAGTGTCATGCAGTTGAGGCACAAACAGTTTTTTGTCTAATAGCTAACATTTTTTGCAAAGAAGAAACTCTACATGGAATTTCTTTCATATCAATTATTTTTTTAAAGTAGATTTGTGCTGCCAGGAGAAAATCTGTCTTACTGTCTAGAAAAGTCTAAGTTTTTTAGATATTTGAAATGCCACATTTTGTAGGTCTTTGAAGTGTTCAAAAATTATCTACCTAATTGAAATATAACTTTGTATATCTAAAAAAACCAACTAACATGAATATAAGTTTGGTTATAGATTATTATTAATATACATTTTTAATTCTATATAAAATTTTACAAGAGTTACAAAAACATAATACCTTAAACAAGAGTAGAAATATGCATACAGTATAACAAAATTGATTGTAAATTTGTATCAATAAACCAAAATCTATACTAATATATAATACTTTGAGATTGACTGCTGACTTGGGCATAAGATTCAATAATCTATCTTTTAAAATCATATCTGTATCATATCTTTTTTAAAGAAAGAGATTGACTATGATTATCAACCATTTATAATTAAAATAAACATTTATAAACAATATTTTTGGAATATTGGTATAGTTCTTTATACACCTTTTTTTGTTGTTTGGGTGCATGGGCAATCTTATGTGGATCTTGAGTCTGGATCATTTTAGCAGCCTTAAAACTAATTGGGCCAAATCTTTTCATTAGAGTTTTTAGGGGGTCTTTTTTGATTAAACTATATTAGCCTGGAAACAATCTATAGGTTTTTGTTTTCGTGGAAATAGAAGCATAACCTCTTTTCTAAAGCAACATATCTTTAGACACAATATGTAAAGTCAAGATACTTTTAAAACATGTTTGTTTAACTTAACAGCCTTTATAATCTAATGTCTTTTTCCAGTTAGCTCATTAAAATGTTTTATTTTATTATTTATTTATTTGTGTGTTTGTTTTTTCATTTTTCTTTCTTTATTGTGTATAAAGTCTCATTTTTTAATCCATGTATTCTCTTGTTCAAACTCCCATCCCCCTCCCACCCCTCTCATCCCTCCCACTCACTCTCTTTTCTCCCCATCTCCTTATCTCCCCCCAGCAAGGGCAGGAGGTCCCAAGGTCCCAAGGTAGCTTAGTTCAGCAATCACTCCAGGCAGATCCACTTTTCCCATCCCAACACCAAGACTGGGTCAGGTGTTCCTCTGGAGGGAATGGGCTCCAAGGTGCCGGTTAGTCATTTCAGATCAACACGTGGAAGACTGCTCTACTTACAATAGTTTTGTTTCTCTTCTGAAGATTCTTATTCTGAGTTCCTTTTATTTTTCATTTATGTTGATTAGTCTCTTTTCCTAAGAGATTTTCTCTTTTATTGGTTATTTTATTTGATTTTTCTAGTTCCAGTAGATGCAATAAAAACTGCTTGACTTTACTCACTGATACCTATGAAGAAAAAGATTTGGGTTCACATCACTCTTTTGTGACTTTTTAAATAAAATAAGAAAGTTGAAAATTTTCTCATTTCTAAAACAAAAACAAGTTCAGTGCAATTACTCTAATTCTTGCTTTTTTAAAAAACATCAAAATGACATATAGCTTGCAGCTATATGCCATTTATTTCATCCATATTGTATAAAATAAATCCATTCAAATCTATTTTATTATCTGAGCCATAGAGCCAAACACTAAAAATTAAATGTTATAAATAAAATAAAGAGAATGTAACCAATCTACTTTTCTTCTGCTAAGTTGTTATGGTGATACCAATTATGTGAGCTAAAATAAATGGAGATGATTGTGCCTCACATTTTTAAGAAATATGCATGTTACAACTTTTAAAAAGTAAAAAAAAAAATCTTTTCCTTGTATATTTTCCAGCAATTATCTAACTAATCTACTTGAACTAAGATTACAGTGTATGTATGGGCTATTTGTCTTGAATTGTATAAAATAACAAAGATTTAAAAAGAATTCAAAAAATGAGTTTAAAAATTAAAAGAAAACACAATAATAAACATAATCTAGACTCTATATTTTTCACCTTTATGTGGCTTACTATATTTTTATTTTATTTTTTAAGTATATTTTTTAACTTTTTTCTCTCAGCCTATGTATTTTTTCACACATATTGTAAACCATTTAGAGGTTTTTTTTTATCTGAATTTGTTTTAGTGTGTATCTTTAAATATTTTTAACCAGGAGGGTTTTCTAAATGCTAAACTGCGAAACACAGCTTTGACTGCTGGCCCCACCCCACACAGCTTTTTAAGATGGCAGAGGTGCCAGAGTTACACTCACTTTCTCAGTTTTGGAAAGCACTATTAAATATTATTGAGCTTTGTTTTTAAACCCACAGTTGTGCTCTCAAACTCAAAAGTAACACTTGAGAGAGGCTAAGTAAATTGCTCATGCTGATCAGCTTATGGTGGCTGGTGCTGGCTGCTGGGAGACCCAGGTTGCTGCCAGGAGGCACAGCTCTGAGACTGAGATTAGGAAATCCAATGTAACTCTCTTTCTATTTAGAATTTTTCAGTAAGTTTTTTTTCGATTTACCTAGTTCAATGCCCTATGTTGGGTGTCATTTGTTGTAAGAAATATCTGGTCCATCCAGCCCAAGGTTAGGACTCACAGACCTGCAGTCCCACAGAAACACACAGAGACTTATATTAATTACATGCTGTTTGGCCTATGGCTCAGATTTATTGAAAGCTAGCTCTTATATCTTAACTCAACCCATTTTTTATTCATCTGTCTTTATATATGGCTTGTGGCTTACCTGTACTCCATTACATATTGTTTCTTGGGTGGCTGGATTGGATCTTTCATGACTCAGCCCTTCTTCCCCTTTATCTATACTTGGATTTCTCACCTGACTATAAGCGGGCTTGTCATAGGCCAAAATAATTCCTTTATTACCCAATGATAATTCATAGCTTACAGAAAGATATCCCATATCACAATACAAAAAAACAAAAAGTTAGTTATTTGAGAAAATCAACCAGATAGACCAACCCTTATCAAAACTAACCAAAAGGCAGACCAAATTTCAAAAATTTTTAAATCAGAAATAAGAGGGGGCATAACAACAGACACTGAGAAAAGACAGAAAGTCATTAAGTAATACTTTAAAAACCTGTACTCCAAAAAATTGAAAAATCTAAAACAAATGGACAATTTTCTGGATACAAAAATTTAATCAAGACCAGATAAACAATTTAAATAGATTCATAACCCCTAAGGACATAGAATCAAGACATTAAAAACCTCTCATACAAAACCAGCCTGGGGTTAAATGGTTTCAGCACAGAATTCTACCAGAAGTTCAAAGAAGATCTAATATCAATATTCCTCAAATTGGTCCACACATTAGAAACAGAAGGGACATTTCCAAATTCTTTTTATGAAGCTATAGTTACCCTGATACCCAAACAACACAAAGATATAAAAAATAATAACTACAGTCCAATTGCCCTTGTGAACATTAGTGCAAAAAGACTTAAAATACTAATAAATTGAATCTAAAAACACATTTTTTTTTTAAAAAAAAAATCATCTACCATGACTAAGTGGGCTTCATTCCAGAGATTCAGAGATCATATAACATACAAAAATCTGTCAATAAAATCTACCATATAAACAAACTGGGAAAAAAAAAACTCCACATGATCATCTCATTAAATGCTGAAAAAGCCTTTGACAAAATCCAACATCCCTTCATGATAAAGGTCTTGGAGAGAGCAAGGATACAAACGACATACCTAAACATAAAAGCAATACACAGCAACCTGACAGCCATCAAATTAAATGAAGAGAAACTCAAATCAATTTCACTAAAACCAGGAGCAGTACAAGGCTGTCCATTCTCTCCATATCTATTCAGTATAGTACTCGAAGTCCTAGCTAAAGCAATAAGGCAACAAAAGGAAATTAAAGGGATACAAATTGGAAAGGAAGAAGTCAATTTTTTTCTATTCATAGATAATATGATAGTATACAAAAATTACCCCAAAAATTCTACCAGGGAACTTCTACAGCTAATAAACTGTGTCCCGCCCTTCAGTAATGTGGTGATATAACTCAAGAAAAATTAGGAACCCTCCTATATACAAGATGATAAATGGACTGTGCAATATATCATCATGACAAGCTGAGAAAGAAATCAGAGAAACCACACCCTTTCCAATAACTACAAATAATATAAATTAACTTGTGGCAACTCCAAACAAACAAGTAAAAGAACTATATGACAAGAACTTTGAAAACAACAACAACAAAAAGAAAAAAAAAAACTGGAGAAGATATCAGAAAATGAAAGCATCTCCCATGCTCTTAGATAGGTAGAATTAGCATAGTAAAAATGGCAATCTTACTAAAAACAATCTACAGATTCAATGCAAACTCAATCAAAATCCCAACACAGTTCTTCACATATCTCAAAATAACATCTTGTACAAAAGTCAAGTACACATGGATCAAAGACCTCAACATGAATCCAGTTACACTGAGCCTGATAAAAGAGAAAATGGTAAGTAACCTTGACTACATTGTCACAGGAGACTACTTCCTGCATATAACACCAGCAGTACAGACACTAAGAGCAACAATTAATAAATGTCACCTCCTGAAACTGAGAAACTTCTGTAAGGCAAAGGACATGGCTAAAAAAAACAAATCAGAAGCCAAAAAAAAAAAAAAAAAAAATGAGAAAAGATCTTCACCAACTTTACATCTGACAGAGGGCTGATATCTAAAATATATTAAGAACTCAAAAAACTAGACATCAAAATACCAAATAATCCAATTTTAAAATGGGGTAGAGATTTAAACAGAGAATTCTCAATAGAAGAATCCCAAATGGATGAGATATATTTAAAGCATTTTTCAGCATCTTCAGCTATCAGGGAAATACAAATCAAAACTACTCTGAGATACCATCTTACACCTCTCAGAATAGCTAAGATAAAAAACAGTGATGAAAAACTTTTTTGGAGAGGCTATGGAGCAAGGGGAACACTTCTCCACTCCTGGTGGAAGTGTAAATTTGTACAGCCACTCTGGAAAGCAGTATGGTGGTTTCTCAAAAAATTAGGAATCAACCTACCCATCAAACCCACTCTTGAACATATACCCAAATAATGCACATTAGTACAGGAACACTTGCTCAACTATGTTCATAATAGCATTATTTCTAATAATCAGAACTTCAAAACAACCCAGTTGCCCCTCAACTGAAAAATGAATAAAGAAAATGTACACAATAAAGTATTACTCAGTGGTAAGAAACAATGACAACATGGAACTAAAAAAAAAAAAATCTTTAGTAACACAGACCCAGAAAAACAAACATAGTATGCTTTCACTCTTAAGTGGCTATAAAGAATAACTAGTCTACAATTCACAGGCCCAGAGAATCTAGGTAACAGAGAGGACCCAAAGAGAGATGTACGGGGTTTCCCTGGAAAAGTGAAATAGATAAGATCTCCTGAGTAGGGCAGAGTAGAGAGTAGAGGGGAGAGAATGGAGGAATGTGAACATGAGTGTAGCCCGAATTCCAATTGTAATGAAAGAGATTCAGAGCCAGATACCAGGAAAGGATGAAATATCAGACAGAGGAAACACCACAGTCAAATTTCAGCCAGCTATCTTCCAGATTCCTCAGTCTTGCTTCTGGCTGCTTCTATCAATTGCTTCTGTTTTCCTACACCTGCCTTAAATACCCTTCTTGCTAGCTGTATCCCATCCAGGTTAGGATTAAAGGCAAGAGATACTCTATTTGGTAGTCAGCCTTGAACGCACAGAAACACAGAAAGTTCTGTCTCTGGAGTTCTGGAATTAAGGGCGTAGGTCACCACTTCCAGGCTTTCCTTGTGCCAGGATCAAAGGTATGTGCCATTGAAGCTCAGCTGTTTGGCCTTGTACTCAAAGATCAAGAACTTCCTGAGCTATGTCTGCCTAGTTTTTGACTGTGGGTTGATCTCTTGATATCCCAGGTTTATTAAATATGTAACATATCACCACACATTAGAGATTGGGGGTGACTGATTTGGAATCAAAATGGAGGGGGAGAATAATGAAAGAGATATAGGGCTGAAGAGGTGGCTCAGCAGGTAAGAGCACTAGCTGTTCTTCCAGAGGACCTGAGTTCAAGTCTCAGCATCCACATAGAAGCTAACAACTGTCTGTAATTCCAAGATCTGAAACCCTTACACAGTTATACATGCAGACAAAACACCAATTTCCACAAAATAAAAATACTTTAAAAAGAAAGAGATATCTAGATATAGGGGCCATTATAGGATTAGAGAGAAACCTGATGCCAGGGAAACTCCCAGGAATCCACAATGATGACTCAAGTTTAGACTCCTAGCAATAGTGGAGAGGGTGCCTGAACCAGCCTTCTCATGTAGTCAGATTGGTGACTACCCTAATTGTCATCAGAGATCCTTCATCCAGTAACCAATGGAAGCAGATGCAGAGATCCACATCCAAGCACTGAGCCAAACTCCTAGAGTCTAGCTGAAAAGAGGGAGGAGGGATTATATGAACAAGGGGGATCAAGATCATGACAGAGAAACCCACAGAGATAACTGATCTGAGCTCATGGGAGCTCATGGCCTCTGGACTAACAGCTGGGGAGCCTATAAGGGACCGACCTAGGCCCTCTGCATGTGAGTGACAGTTGTATAGCTTGGTCTGCTTGTGACCACTAGCAGTGGGACCAAGATCTGTTTCTGGTGCATAAGTTGGCTTTTTTGGAACCAATTCCCCATTCTGAGATGCCTTGCCCAGCCTTGATGCAGCAGGAGGAGCCTGGTCCTACCCCAGTTTGATATGCCATGCTTTGTTGACTTCCATGGAAGGCATTCCTCTTCCTAAATAGAGGTGAAGGAGCGGTTGGTGAAGTGGGTGTGGAAAGGAGGTGGGGGGACAGAATGGGAGGAGAAGATGTAGAAGAAATTGTGGTTGATATGTAAAATAAAATTTAAAATTAATGAAGGAAAAATACCATAGAAAAAATAAATAAATAAATAAAATAATAATATTTTCAATGTAATAATGCTTAAGGATATTCTGCTATACTCACAAATTGGTGCCTCGCCCCGTTGTCATTAGAGAGGCTTTAACTGGCAACTGACAAAACAGATGCAGAGACCCACAGCCAAACATTAGGAGAAGCAGGGAATCCTGCTGAGGAGAGGGGGGAAGGATTGTAGGAGACAGAGTGGTCAAGGACATCACAAAATAATCCACAGAATCAACTAACCTAGGCTCATAAGGAATCAGAGACTAAACCACAACCAGGTTGCCTGCGTGGGACTGACTTAAATCCTTTGCATAGATGTGACAGTTGTGTAGCTTGATCTCCTTGTGGGACTACTAACAGTGAGAGCAGGGGCCATCTTTGATTCTTTTGCTGGCTTTTGGGACCCTCTTCTTCACATTGGGTTTCCTTGTCCAGCCTTAATGCAAAAGGAGGTGCTTAGTGTTACTGCAACTTGATATGCCATGTTTGGTTGATATCCGTGGGAATTCTGCCCTTTTCTGAATGAAGATGAAATAGGGCAGGATTAAGGGGGAAGGCAGAGGGGAGGCTGAGAAGAGGGACTGGGAGGAGAGAAGGGAAGGGAAACTGTAATGTGGATGTAAAATAAATAAATTATTTTTTTTAAAAAATTAAAGAATATATTCAGGAATAAAGAAAAGTTAATATTAAAATAAATTAACTTAATTTAAAATAAAAATCTCATTTGATTAGATGCTTTTGAGTGTCATTTTTCATCTATCTCATAACTTTCCTATTAGAAAGATTTTTGGTGTATTAAAAGCAGATTATTAAGGCATGAGTCATATACGGTAGTAAGCATAAACCGTGAAAGAGTAGGTCAATGAATATAACTCATAAACAAGATGTGTCAGTGTCCTTACACCTTTACAAGCACAATCTTCCTATCACAAGCAATTTCCCTGTAGGGAAATCATGCTATTTTTCTCCCTTCTGCTGGCTCCCTTTGTTCCTGATTGGATTTCCTATGGATTTTATTACCCATTTATTCTAATCTTTAAATTAAACTTAATTTTTAAGACCTCCACATATGAGTACTGTACCTTTTCTTTATTATTGTTGTGTGTGTGTGTGTGTGTGTACATGTACATACAACCTACTGAGTCTATTCATTGTTGTCTATATGCACATGTGTCTAGGCTACAGGGGTTTAATCAATGCTCAAAGGCAGAGAATCAGTTTTCTTCAGGGAAATGCTCCCATATAGGCTGTCCAATCCCAGGAGATTATTTTATAATCTCAAGCCACACTGTTATATGTCATAAATATATATATATATCATAAATTACCTCTTTCTCTTCCTAATTAATACTCTACTTGATAAATATGCTGATGTCTTTTTATATCTGCTCCCTTATTGACAAACATTCAGGTTATTTCCAAAGTTTGGTCATAATTAGTAATGCTGCTGTAAAATTTTTATTCACTAATTGGAAGGCTTGCTAATTAGCTGTTGTAATTTTGTATATTGTATCCTTCCCCTCTTAGCAATTACAAAACAATCATCTCATTCCACTAGAGTATTAAAAGGTTAGAAGTAATAAGCCTCCAGGCCTAGATTCTCATAGGACACTAGGCTTGACTTCAGGAGAATACTGAAAACACCCAGGAGTCAGGAAAGGCGAGTCTGAGGCTGACATACAATGGGTCTGCCACCCAGTGATCCTATGTTTGGATTGTCTTTTTCTAGTGGATATTATTCTCATGTACCCAATCATGCATAGGACAATAGAAACCTATCATTATTTGTCTATAGTAAATAGGTTATAGGATATACAGCATTTCTCTATAACTGCACAGAGAAGTCAGTTCCAGCACACAGGAGCATCAGAGATTTGGACACAACCCCTTCCAACACCAGTGTTGATGTGGTCCTATGAGAGACAGTGCACTTTGAAAGGTTTTAGTTTCCATTCATGAAAACACCCCAAGAGTGTATATGAAGCCCATAGACTAAGCTCACCTCACTATTTCGTTTACAAGTTTCCATGTGTGGCTCTTTAGCTGGTTGACCTGAATGGTAAATGTACTGGCTCTTTAGAAAGCCACAGTGACTCTATGAGACAAATCCCATTGTTACTCAAATTTTATAATAGAAGAAAAAGGATCAAAGATACTGAGTAACTTGACTAAGAATGGAGCAATCAGAATCCTGTCCATTGGCTTCTTCTATGCTGTTTACTATATATTAACACAATGTGGAAATAGGTACTGCATAAAACAGTGACAGTATGTATAATATCTAGCAGCCATGACTCCATGAGAATCAGGTACACAGCTAAGACCAGGAAGAAAAGAGGAAAATAGGCAGTATTGGGGCTTCTGGGTTATTAAAAGTCTGGAGGTAGACATATTTGTTCCCAGACATTAAAGATAGAGCCATGGACTTGCTGCTGCTGAGGCTGGACCAAGAATAAAATATCCTACTAAATGCTTCCATTCAGAAAACTCAAGCAACTTTTCCTCAGGCTGCAACCCAGGACCAAGGTGCTAAATAGCCAAGTAGAGTGTAAAGCCATGACCTCATGGAGAGAAACAGCAGTTTTTTAGGGTCTCAGAGTCAGCCCCACTGCATGAGCTCCTATACTGAGTGGTCACTTCGTTTCTAGCAAGGGTCCATGTCCTTGGACACCAGTTATCCTTAGAACTGAGAGGTTAGTTGCTTTACCAAAATTGGCAGCCCTCCAGATACCAGAAATTTCATGATGAAGCACAAACAGCAAATACCATAAGCCTTTGGTTAGAATGTTCCTCTTCTTGGTTGGCATACACAGCAAACAGATTTAATGAGGAGGCAGAGGAGGAGGAGGAAAGAAAACAAGCAGAATCAGACCCACACAGAGCAAGAAAAACAATCCCTGCCAGGCAAGCAGAGATGGAGTCAAAACATCATAGACACTCAGCTGAAGCAATTAGGCAGTTTACCCACTGCCTGAGTCCACTTTCCAGTGCTATAATGAAATGCCTGTGGAGGAAACTTTATAAAGAAGAGAAGATCATTTAGCTCATGTCTGAAGGTTCAAGGGCATGAACCTGAGCTCTAATGCAAAAGTTATGAAAAATGGCATTGTAAATGGTGAAAGTACATACAGGGCTGAGAGACTACAAATGTTCCCATAGCCTCCCTGGCTTTATTGCATTCTTGTAAGATCTATAAATACACAATATGGTCACCAGGTTCTACTGGTAGCCCTCACAGTAGACACCTGGACCTATGGAAAAACAACTGTAGCTGCCAGAACATTGGGCGAGAATGGTAAAATCCTGTTGTGGCCCTGGCCAGTGCCCATGTAAATATGGATAGTGTGCCAAGCTTTATAGTGGGATTATGTTATGTTGCTACTGTTTCCTGTCATTGTAAATATTTGTCCTGCTTATAGGTTTAATAAAAGCTGATTGGCTAAAGGCAGACAGGAAGTGTGGGCAGGGCTAACAGGCTAAAATAACTTGGGAACATCCCAGAGCAGAGACACAGATGCCAGGCAGAGCTGCCACTAGGGACATCAGGGACACCAGGGATGAAGTTGAAATGCTGCTTTGAGCCACACAGCTGAACAAGATGTGTTGAGTTCAGATGAAGGAGCTAGCAAACAGCCTGGGCCCTAGGTAAATCAGCATAAAAATAATGTAAGCATCTGTGTGATTCTGCGGGACTGTGGGTCCAACCTTGAAGTTAGGCTGGAAAGGCTTACCTTTTACAACAAGGCTTGGTCACTGAAACAAATTCACACTCTAGCTTTGAAGACTGACATACAGTGGCCCTCAAAGACTTCTGGGATGGCTGGAAGGTCTTGGTTTTTAGGATGCAGTAAACTAACTGCTTTGGAGTTTTGGGTTTGTTTTTTGTTTTGTATTTTTTAATTCTTTGCTGATCTCTGAAGTGAGCATTGCTTCACCACATGCTCTTATTTCCAAATGCTTTTTCTATGAGTGATTTTTCCAAAACTTTCTGCTCTGCTTTTTTTTTGTTTGTCAGTCTTGATGTGGGGAACGTCTTTCTATATGCTGTGAATATCATTTTTTAAATAAAGAAACTGCTTTGGCTATGTCAGGCACCATAGGAATGGAAGGGGAAATCGGAGCATAGGTAGGAGAAGTGGGGTGGAGTCAGACAGAGATCAATCCAGCTGCCAAAGAATCAGCATGTAAGGAATACATGCGAGCCACAGGCCATGTGTCAAGACAGGTTAATGGAAATGGGTTAAATTAAGATGAAAGAACTAGCTAGCAATGTTCCTAAGCCATAGGTAAAGCAGGATAAAATTAATATAAGCCATAGGTCAAGCAGGATAAAATTAATATAAGCATCTGTGTGTTTCATTGCAACTTTAGGATTGCTGATCCAGATAAGCAGTGGTAGGCCAATCCAGACTAGGACTAGGTAGGTCAGAAACCTCATGTTATACAGTCTCACCTCAAATCTGATTAAAAATATACAATATCCATGCAATAGCCCCAACACTTTGATAGTTTGAAATGTCCTCTACCAGGTAACAGTCCTTCCTACAGAGTCTTGGATGTGAATGTACTCTAGCAATTTACAAAGTTTTACAAAGAAGCCTTTCATTTCTATTAACATTTCTTATTTGCATTGATATTCTGGTCAGGAATACTTATCCAAGCACTAAAGTGTTCTAGAATTTTCCTGTCTTTCACCCAAGAGAATCCCCCATAATACTCTACACATTCTAATGCTCTCTAGCCACCTTTTTCAAACTCTTCCTATGGTAGGGCTGATTGTTGGCATACAGTAACAATAAGAACCTCACTCCTTAGTATCATCTTCTTGCATCATTCTGTTTTCCATGATATTAGAAATCTGAAGCAGCCTAAGTCTTCTAAGGACTAGAAATGTGTTTAATTTTTATTTCTGGAAATCCAAGGACATAGTGGCTAGGTGAGCCAGTGAGCTTCATCACATCAGTATAATGGCAGATACAAAAAGCTAATGAAGCTGGAGCCCCATGATACCTTCCCATGATCTAAACATCCCACTAATTTCCATTTTTTAAAGAGCCCATTACTTCCTCAAAGCACCACACTGAGGGTCAAGCTTCCAACAAACATCTTGAGGTACCAACCACATCCAATTCATGGGACTGTCTTCACTGAAGATACCGCCCCCCCCACTCATTACTTATGCCTCTTTAGGCTTCTTTATTTTCCATATGTCTGATGACTGAGAAACTAACTGAGGTTTGTTGACCCGGGAAAGATATCCTTTCTAAGATAGCCTGCTTCTCCAGACAAGTCTTTCCTGATATCACACCTGTCATGGACATGATAAGCAGTGAAACAGAGCTCAAATCCAGCTACACATCCTTTGTCAGCTCCTACTCAGGCCACTATTCCCTTGCCCTAATCATCCCAGAACCAGGTACCAGACAACTGGGGACAGGCGCCATGTCCCAGACTCATTGAAACATCCTTACTTTGCCTGTTTCTTCCACCCACAAAAACTACAGTAAAGACTTTTGCCTGAGTTTTATTTTACCCCCATTTCCTCTGCCTCCTGACCAACTGAATTACTTTCCCATGAGCCTTTGCATTGTGCTATTCCTCCTATTTTGAGGGATCTATGCATACAAATAATTTTCCCTTGTGTTCTAAATTACTTCTCTGTATATATTAGAATGTCTAGTTTTTTAAAAATCCTAGATATCATTAGACCATGCTACATCATAGAACATACCATAAAATTCATGGTGATAACATTAATTCTTCTAGAAAAAAAAGACTAAGTTCTACTCAGCAGAATCTAAGTAACAAAGCTCAAAGATATATATGGCTTCTGGTGAGTATTAGAAAGAGTAATATAATATGATTGACTTATGTTTTAGAAAAAACATTATACTTGCATAGAGTGTTGGCTTGCTCTATCACTGCAACAACCAAAAAAAACCTGAGGTCATGTGAGTTTATAAGAAGGAAATGTTTATTGTAGCTCACAATAGCAAAGCTTTTAGTCCATGATTACTTGGTCCCATTACATATGGCCCTGTATAGGACATACATATGAAGGGAAGTAACAACCTCATAAAGGCTAGGAAGCAAAGAATAACAACAAAGAGCCATAGTCCCAGTATCTCCTTTAAGGTCATGTCCCAGTGATGTCAAGCGTTTTCCCTAACTCATATCCTAAAACCTCTATCCCCTCCCAATAGCACTATGGACTGGCCATGAAGCTTTACCAGGCCTTTCCATCATATTTTACAGCCAAACCAGAACTTGGAAACCTTGAGATGTTATTCTGAGATCTTCAGCAACATATTACCTGGAAACTTACTAAAAATGAAAATTCACAGCCTCCAACCCAAACCCAAGTCACAAATTCCAGAGATGGGCCCAGAAATCTGTACATTAGCAAGTCTCCTATGTGACTCACACTGGAGTTTGCAAATCTCTGGGCTAATCCAGAGGTAGGTGACCGATTGGGGTCTACCTGAGAGATGCTGAAGAGTTGGCCCTGCCTGGAAGGAATTAAAGGAAGAAACTAGAATAGTAGCTTGGGAGGTTTAGAAACAGGAAGGGAAGAGTACATTTAGAAACAGCAAGGAGCCATCTGCCCATGTGACTATGTGCAAAGTGCAGACAAGAAAACTCTCTCCCAAATGTGCTGTTAAATTGTCAGTGTTGGGCACGGTGCTCATAATTAGCATGACCACAGATTCTGATGACAATACTCTCTCTGGCTGGTGATTGACCTGCATTCCCACAACTAGATTAGGCCTTCTTACAAGAAGGGGTTGTCCAGGGCCTCCATCTTTCATGATACCAGAATCTAAGGAGCCTGCAGAGTCTAGGAACTTGGGGATTCACTCAGGGCAGCAGCTGGGCCTGGCTGTTCTTTGACCCAAGCATTGTGCTCATTTGTACAACACTGCCCAACTCAAGCCACTGCATAATTTAGGTTTTCAAACAACCACATTAGAAAAACGAGTGTGAAACAATTAAAATTACTACTAAAGATGCATTTGAGCCAAGCTAGCACTTCAGCCTACAATCAGTAGCTACCAAGTCATTAATAAGATGTCTGAAATTCTCCATGTTGCTTCAGACCAAGTCCTCAGTCTGCTATATAAATGACAGTTGGAGCTCATATCAGTTCTATTTCGTTGGTTGTCCAGGGTGAAATGAAGATTCACACTCAGCTCTCTCTCCTATTGGGTAGTGCAGGTTTAGAAAATGGCAACCACTTATTTGGACCTTCTTTAAGGAACAGATTTGCTCCTTTCTATTGAATATACAGTTGAGGACTTGCGAGAAGAGGAAGTAAGAGGTAAGATGAAGTACATAGAAAGTCAATAAGTTGGGTAGAGAGACTCCAGAAGACAATTTGTCTTGGGATTTTGAGATTTAGGGAACGGGGTAAAGAACATACCAGGGGAGAAAATAATTTGTGCTGTACATCAAGGGTTAAGGAAAGGCCAGCGAGCTGACTTAGAGGGTAGAGATACTTGCTGAGTTTAATCCTCAGATCCCAGATGCCACAAGGTGGCAAGAAAGACCCAATCCTCAATGTGGCAATGCATGTTCCTGAGGACACACACATACAGAGAGAAAGAGAGGGAGAGATCATAAAATATATGCATATATTCTAAATGTCTATAAAAATACAAACACCTGTATCTATTATTTTTCAAAATAATTTATAAATTGTGCCCTCTCGTGTGTGTGTGTGTGTTCACATATGGAGGCCAGTGGTCAATATCTGTTGTTTTCTTTTATTCTTCTTTGCCATAATTTTTAAAAGCGTCTCTCATTGCACCTAGCACTAACAAATTGGGAAGTATTTTTAAAATGTAAACTATTATGATTTTGTCTTTTGTTAGAATGGAAATATCTAATTCTTCAGTACATCTCAAACTGAACAAAATAACCCAGAGTGTTATCAGTATTTTATCACTGCTGGTTCTTTTGGAATGATAGACTATTTGAATGTATGGGTGAAAAGCTAAGGCCAGGGATTCAACTCCTGAAACTCAGCTCCCCCACTATTCAAGCATAGATGAGTTTGGGCAGGGTGAGAAAACACAGAACACTTGGTGTCCTATGGAAAGAGTGAAGAAATCAATACTAGCAAATGAAACCATAGGCTAGGTCAAAGGATGCTGTTTGTTGGGAACCCAGACAGGGAAACCAAACTTCTCTCTACTCGTGGGAACTGGACCCCTGACCCTGATGATGGGCAGCAGCTTTCCAGCTTCCTCTCAGCCTGGTCTTGGCCAGTGTTTTCTGTCTCCATTCCTCAGGGTAGACCCACACCTGTGGCTTTATTTGTATTTCTGGGTACGCCTATATACCATTCCACAGGCCTCAGGGCTCTACCCAATTAAAAAGAAGTTCCCATCCCCTTGCTATGCTGGGAACACCCAGCTTCCCATCCAGTCTAGAGATGTGTCCCAGCCATCACAACTTCAGTTTGACTATGTATTTCACAGTAGCAAAAAGGTGTTAGGGTTGGCCACAGTTGCCATAACATTGAAAGATGGCTTTGCTCCTTCTTAACTTTTATCCAATCTGCTTTCTATCATACCAGTTCAACATTATGTGATAATACTAAGACTATGGAGCAGAGCATAAAATAGCTAGAATCAACTCCCTACTCTAGACCTTGAATAATCCATGATGAATCCTGCCCCACCCCTTCCCTGGGATAGTAGATTGGAATCTGGTTCCCAGAATGGAAAGTTTCCACAGGGAAGGAAGCCAAAGTTATACCCAGACCATGTCACTAGGAAACCAGAGTCCTCCCCACAAGTCCTCCTTCTGAAAGAGCAGTATGAGTGCTTTGACTCGTCTTTACGATAATTTTCACAGAAGTGCAGCTGATCAATAGAAATCTAGGTGTCCTCATGGCGAAGTTGGGGCAAAAATGAACACCTCTTTATTTTATATTCTTCTTACTTGACTTAAGTGATTTTAGTTGTCAACAAATTCAGCAAAGAGGGAAATGACACCCCAGACAAGGAGATTCCTGTAATAAGAAGGCTTCACATGAAAGTCCTGCAGCACATTTTCAAATACAAATAGCTCATGATTATGTCTATTATTTCCCTACAACTCTGGGCCATGCAACTATGTCCCACAGTTTGTCTTTCTTCATTGAGCAGTCCCTGTGTCTTAATATCCAACAAGCTTTCTTCTAACTCATACCATATTTCTCAAAGCAAAGGCATGAAGTACAAATTAAAGTGCCCTTGGAAGGGCAAACATGATCCCATGCCATGCTGTGCCTGAGGAGCCTAAGAATCACATCTGGTCATTGCCCTCAAGGAACACACATTTTTGAGGTAAGAGACAAGATTTTTCATACACTGGCTAGCAAGGATTAATCCACTCAAGGGGCCTAGGTATGTGTGTCCTTTGATAGAGTATTTGCTTAGCATATCCAAAGCCCTGGATTTACTCCCATCACTGCAAAAATCCTGCCTCAGTGGGATACAGCTATGATCTCAGCACTTAAAAAAGGAGATAAGAGGATTAGAAGTTTAAGGTCTTTCCCAGATGCAGACAGAGTTTGAAGCCAGCCTTGAACTATATGAAACCCTGTATCAAAATGAATAAAAAAGTGAAAATAATCATGAAGATAAAGAAAAAGGTTGAGTATGAAACTGAGGAAACCATGTCTTGGATTAAGCATATAAAAAGGAAGCTCCAGAAAAAGCGTGAAATTCATATTGACTTTAAAATTGTGCTGCTCACACAATCCAGTAATAAGAAAACAAGTCAACTATCCCCACACAGAGAATCTTCATGGAGATGCCCACCTGGGTTGTGCTTTCCATCATACCAAATTGAATGCACAGTATTCAAAAGAAGACATAGGATTGGCCAACAGACATACAAAGTTTCAGCTTCCTAATTATCAAGGTAATGCAATTTAAAGATCACAATATGTTTTCCTACATCCATAAGAATGAACAATGCTAGGAAAAAAAAAAAAACTAAAGTATTGGCAAGAATTTGAAGAAAAGGCTTGCCGAAACACAGCTGGAGGAAGCATAAATTAGTACTATTACAGAGCACACCATGGAGGTTCCTTAGAACTTAAAATCAAAGTTACTAATGTGCTCCAAGAATCCCACTATTGAGAATATATCCAAAGGAAATGTAAGGGTATGGAGAGCATCTTCTTGTCTGTGTTCACTTCACCATTATTCACAGCAGCCAAACTGCATCATTTCACTGGGATGTGGTATCTAGAGAAGTCAACCATAAAGAAGCACAGAGTGAAATAATGGTTATCCATGACTAGAAAAGGGAAATATGGGAAGAAATCTCCTAAGAGACACAAAATCCCAGGTGGATGGGAGGAATACATCCCAAAACCTCACTGTGTTAACTACAGTTAGCAACAATTCAATATGGATTTGAAAAACAAAATTGTTATGATATTCATAAGTGAATAAAAATGGAATCTAAGCATTTGACTCTGGCTGTGGAAGCTGTACAGGGGGTGCTTTGTGCTAGGGAGGGCATGGAGTAGGTGAGTGAGTACTAGAGATAAATAGCCTGAGGTGTGACAGGTTTGAATCTGAAAATAACAGAATCTGGTTTGCTGTTGGGGATTCTTTGGCAGCCCTGTAGGACAGACAGTGTGTTATTAAGATTTGAACCAGTTGTGTAAGGCGAGAGAAGGCGAAAATTTAAGAGTTATTTAGGAACCAAGCCAAAGCTCTTAATAATTGTTGTGGTTCAGTGTGAAACGTTCCCTAACAGGCTCTTGTGTTTGAACACTTGCCCCTCAATTAGTGCTGCTATTCTGGCAGTTTGTGGGCTCTTAGGGAAATGAACATCTCAGGAGGAAGTGAGTCACTGGCTCTGCCTCACTACTGGTCTGCTCTCTGCTTCCTGACTGAAGAAGCAGTGTATCTGCAGCCTGATGCCCCTGCAAACACACTCTTCCCCACCACAGTGGACTGTGGTCCCTCAACAATGAGCCAAAAGAAGCCCTCCCTCCCTTGAGTTGCCTCTTGCAGGCCACAGCAGTAAGAAAAGTAGCTAACACAGTACTCACTGATGTAGGTAAGGATAATGAAAGGGATTACTGCATTCTGTCACTATAGTTTGGGGTTATTAACGCTTCACAGATCCTGAAGAAATAGTGTGTTAACAAGAAATATAAAGAAGACAGTAGAATGAGAGGAGGAACAATGGAAGGATATGTTAATAAATAACACAGATGAGGGTGTAAGGAAGAAGGAACCCTTGTACACTGCTGGTAGCCATGTAGACTGGTGCAACCTTTGTGGAAATTATTATAGAGATTTCTCAAAACAACTAAAAATAAAGCTACATTCTGACCCAGATCTTCCATTTTGTATATAGTAGACCTGAAGGGCTCAAAGTCAACACACCACAGAGATACATGCACATTCGTGTTTACCATGACACTATTCCCAAAAGCCTTGTATAACCATCTAGATGCCCATCAAAAAATTAATGAGTAAAAAAAAAAAAATGGTGCATTTACTAAATGGACATTTAATCAGCTATAAAGAAAACTAAATTATGTCACCTGCAGAAAATAAATGGAAATGAAAACATCAGGCTGACCAAAATAAGTCTGATACAGAAATGTATATACATATGTGTGTAGATACACATATATGTAGCATAAATGACTTCTGCACATGTATGTGTGTACATGTGTGCATGTGTATGCATGTGTATGTGATGTAAAAGCAGAAGAGAAATTATTTGGAAAGAGGACCAATATGTGCAGAGAAGAAATGAGATGGAAAACTGGGTGGGAGGTAGGCAAATGTAATGTTACACATGCATCAAAATTTTAGGATAAAATCCACTTTTGTACACTAACAAAATTAATTTGCAAAAGAAAAACCATTGTTTACCATATTCATGCAGTAGTCATTTTTCAAATGAGTATCACATCTCAGAGGTGAGGATCATCCCTAATAGAGCTAATTCCCTTAGCATGTGTGACCTTCTTGAGCCAAGCTGAACAGGTTCTAAGAGCCATGAAGTCTTCAGGCACAGAAACAGCAACTAAGATAGAAATTCTTGGTCACACAGCAGATGGAGGAGGCCAGAGATAGAGCAGAGCAGAGTCTGACAGTATCCATCAGGCCACAGACTCAAAGTATGCAGCAATAATAAATCACTTTCAAGGTATCACATTGATTTAATACACTATAAGCCATAATGCACACTGATCCCATATGTGTCTATCTGAGTAGCATGGCTCATCTTATTCAGACACTTCACAAAATAGATCCAAGTTATCTGACAACAGCCACATTTATTCTGCCACTGTGGCTAACAAAGTAGATGAAGAAATGTGGTGCTACATCTGAAAATTCCAGTAACATAAGAAGCTTCCAAATTATTAACCATCCTGTCGAATGTGAACTTTCATGCCTAGGGGAAGGGAAGCAGACATTCTTAGATACCCATTATGTAAGGCCCAGGACTGGCAGGTCTGGTCCCCAGGTCAACCACATTCTGACAATCTTCTAAGGATTTTTTTTTTGTTCTTTCCTATAGATTCTAATCTCTTCCCATATTATAAAAGGTAATTGCCAAGAGACCTCAAGGGAGCATCACAAAAGAATACATATGAATGTGAGCAGGATTTGTAGCCATGGAGAAACTGCCACATGCTTTTAAACTTATCTGGGAAGAGATCAGACATTTTCTACCCACAGATTCAAATCAGCTTTAACCTCAACTATTTGATTTCCATATTAAGAACAATCATTGCCATAAGATTGTAATACAAACCATCCCACGCAGCTGTGATCCGCACGTCTACTGATTATCACTAAACTGCCCAGAATTTGAGCTCAATTTCACAAGACAGAAATATGACTTTTTCCCTCCCTTTTGGTCGTAAAAGATCACCAAAGGAAGCAGCATGACAAAATGTTTCCTGATGCTATTACAGGAGTATGGCTGAAACTCAACCTCACACACATTGGTACAAAAATGCACAGAGCAACCCACAAATATCTGAGTCTTTTGTAGCTAATTATTTGAGACATCTCCTGCTTTGCTTTTATAACTTCCTGAGCTGTTTATCAAAGAGGTCATAACATGAGAAAGTATTCACACCATCTTTAATAAAGAAAAAACCTGTCTGGACGAGGAGAGAAAGAAAACCACTGTTGCAATACAGCAATAATCAAATTATGTGTATAATGGGCTTTAAATCTTTAGAAGAAAGACCCACAGTTAGAAGTACAAAGCAGTATTATTCCTGTTGTTATTTAAAAAAATTGCCCCTAATTCTTTATATGTATGTAATACATCTCATCCAAGGATCTTGATGTCCATTTTAAATAAACAAGAAGATGCCTTCGTAAGATCCAGCCAAGACCACAAGAGAGATGCAACTCTCTAGTTACATACAAACAAGCCACAAAGAAGTCACACTCACTAGGTAGTGGTGTGAAGCCTGTTGGTCTGGAAAAATGTTTTGCTCTCAATAGATTGAAGATAATAAATGCTTGAAGAAACAAAGATAGACCTACCCCTGCAGGGTCCTGATAGCAGTTAGTTCATCCAGATGAGGCATGTTTATGTGTGCATTGCTGAGAATTGAACCTGAGGCCTTTAACCCCAGTGAACTATATCCCTAACCCTCCTTTACATGCTATTTTGAACTAGTGTCTCACTAAGATACCCTGACTAGCCTTGAAGTTGCAATTCTCCTGTCTCAGCCTACTCAGTAGCTAGAATTAAATTATAGTTATTCAGTCATGCTCACTGTACAAGATTAATGGGTTTTACTAATAATATGATCTATTGCTTTGGCACTTGATATTCTACAGATGCATATACTGTGTGTGCTTTGCTTGAATCTCATTTTCCTAAAAATTTGCTTTGTATGGATTGTATCCATATTAGCAGCAATCACACAATCCTCAGCATTCCATCATGTGGGGAAATACTAATTACTTGTTCTGCCACACCCCACGCAGTGCCTGTGGACTGATTCCTACTGTGGCAGTTACTTGATAAGTAGGAGTTTAACTCTCAACAAAGGAGCAAAGCCATTCACAACAAGACAAGGAAACATAGAAAGCTCTTAAATGTGTGCCATGTGCAGCGCTGGACTGGTAGGTTTAGCTCATTTGGTCATTTGGCAATTATTCATTGAGTTACATGTTTAGTCAGAAAGAAACTTTGGAGTGATGGCTTCTTTCAAGCCTTGTGTTTGACACTAGCTTAGGGAACTGAGGAAAACTCTGATACATCAAAGACAAATGGCAGAGATAAAAGAAACATCTAAGCCAGTTACAGATCTCCCTCAACTTACTATGGTGTGACTTAATGATTTTTAAATTTATGATGCTATGAAAGCATTCCTGCACCACCATTCTGAGGATCACTTCAGTGCATATTCAATAGTTTATGATAGCACTGAATACTCCATAGTTTGTTAGCATTTAGTACATTGATATAAAATGGTTTGTGGTGGATGGTTCTCTATAGGTACAGGCTAATACAAGTATTGTGAACACATTTAAGACAGCAGCTAGCTGTGCCACAATATTCAGTAGGTTGTTCCTTGACTTAAAATATTTCCTATATATGATGAGCTCACTGGGATATGCTCCTTTCTAAGCTAGGTGCATCTGTAGGATCTTCAAGGATGACTGTCACAGGACTTGAAGTCATAGATCACAAAGTGCTTTATAAACTTTTCCTAGGGAGATGCAAACAAGTCTCTACCCACCCTAGATAGGACATCAACAACAGACCAAATTAATAATTCCACTCAAACCTAACTGAGTAAACCAATGATTTCATTGGACGAATGTAGTGGGATTATGTGTTACATTTTAAATAATTGTCTCTCCTATGGGTATAATAAAAACTGATTGGCCAAAAGGCAGAAGTATGGGTGGGGCTACAAGGCTAAGAAAACTCTTGAGTACAGGAAGAACAGAGAAAGATGCCAGAGTCGCTGGAGCTGCCAGGAGACACAGAGGAAATGCTGCTCTGAGAAAAGGTACCAAGCCACACAGTTGAACAAGATGGGTTTAGTTGAGATGAAGGAGTTAACAAATTACATGCCTGGGCCCTAGGTCAATCAGTGTAAAAATAATACAAGCATCTGTGTGATTCTGTGGGACTGTATGTATTTCTATGGGACTATGGTTCTGAACCTGTGAGTTAGACCAGAAAGTCCTGGCAGAAATCATTTACAACAGACCAACTTCCTGAAACATGAATTAGGAGCTACTTTTAGTAACATACATAACCCTAAAACATCACCAAAGCCCTCAACCCAGTATGATGATGATTCCCCTTGGCTGCATAGATGAAGTCTTCTCTTCCACTATTTATACACTCTAGTTCTTCCTATGATCAACACCTGTGGTTGAGACAAAATTACATAAAGCTTAGAATGGAGCCCCAGAGGGGAGTGTCTTGAATTTCAGATGAGGATCTAAAACTATTTCAACTAAGCTGCTGACTATTGAGCTATTGGAGCCCACCTGTCTCTATCCCCTCTTCCAAAGGCTGGGGTTACCGGTGCTCAAAGCCCCACTGGACATTTTATGTAGATTCTGGGATTCATACCCAGGTACTCATGCTTGCAGAAAAATCTCCCTTACCCACTGAGCCATCTCCTGAACCCCAACAGCCCTGGTCTTGAGCATGTTGCCAGTAATCACAGCTTCTCTGATTGGGATAGTAATAGTCATTAGGGTCTTAGAATTCCACAGCTGGGCTTCTCCACCTTACAGCTCCTGAGACTCTGAGCCAGGCAGTTTGTTATTGCCAGAAGACATGTGTGATTATGTTTAGAAGCATCCCTGGCCTCAGTCCTCTAGCAGCACTTTACTGTCCACAACTTCCACCGTGCACATCAAAAATAACCTTAGACAATACCAAATACCTATGAAAACACACAATTATCTCCAGGTTGAAAGATGTCAGAAATTTCAGATGCATTCAGGGTTTCAGAAAATAATTACTTTTCCTTCACTTATGCACTAATATTAACTACATAGTATTGGCTAATATATTTAATTGTATCTTCTGTCAAACAGCTTTAGACATTTTTAATAACCTGTAGCATCCAGATCAGTCCCCAGAGGCCACAGGTACAATGAACCATTTTAACGAGGCATCTACTTTCATTTCTGTATTATAAACCTGGCATCCAAAAATAGTACTTACATTGAAAAAAAATCAAAGCAGAGTCTTCACTAATCTTGTAATGAACTATAAAGCAACAATGAGCTCTGTGATGCCAAGGGATCACTCTAAGATCTGTAGCTGATTACCTGCCTGCCAGGTAACTTGCTTGAATGAGAAGGAGATGGCCCATCAGACTGCTCCTAAAATCAAAAGTAAAGGAAGATGTGTGTGCATGGGAGGGCGTGTCAGACTGATTCATGCCTGCTGCCCTCTCTAGTTTTCGTCTTACTGTATCTTTTTGTAGTATGTGTATGAGAGAGAGAGACAGAGATAGAGAGAGAGAGAATGAATGTCTGGTGCCCATAGAGGACAAAGAAGGCAATAGATTCCCTAGAACTGGGAAATAGTTCCTGGTGGTTGTGAGTAGCTATTCATGTAGGTCTCCTGAAATATCAAGTATTCTTAACTGTTGAGCCATCTCTCCAGCCCCTTTCCATATTATTTTTGAAACAAGTCTGATGGAATATGGAGCCCCATAGTAGCAAGACTGGCTCAGGTCAGCATGGCCCAGGATCTACCCATCCCCAACACTTAGTGCTGACATCATATACACATGCCACCATGCCCAATGCTGGGATTTGAACAAAGATGGTCATGATGTCATGCTTGCACAACAATCCCTTTACATACTGAAACATCTCCTCTGCCCCAGGATTTATTTTTTCAATTAATTAAAATAAATAAATCCATTAGTGGTAGAAGAGCTGGAAGGGGGGTGAGAACAGTAAGTCTTATTTTGTGTTTCAGAGATAATTAGCTGGCAGCTGGCAAAGTCTGGGCAGTCTGCCCTTGAAATAGCCGCTTAAGGTATCAAACAAAGCGTTGCCAGCTGATGATAATTCTCTATGTAACCTAAACATTTAGCAGAGGAGTGTCCATGAGCAGCTGTCCCAGCTTATGCCTGCTGGATCCATCATCAGCCTCTCTGTGGCAGAGAGTCAGAGCTGCCCCACTTAGCTATTTAGAACAGCTCTTCTAAGGAAGATGTTTTTGACACAGCAACCATTGTCAACTCTATAGATGGACAAAAAGAGACTGCTCTGAATCTCACAAGCTCTAAGTCTACAGCTCTGAGAGCTCTGAGCTGCCTTTACAGATGACAATTGCCATTCTTCCAAAGACTACTGAGCATGCACAAAACTTTATTGCCCGCTCATCAAGATAACCCTTCTGCAGTCTTGGACTCACGAGCTCCTTATCCACAATGGAACAGAGTTTAGTCATTGAAAATCAAGAGAAAAGTGCCAGGAAGCATGACATTGTTGATATTTCAAGGCCTCCTTTCTTGTGTTTTATGTTGAATTATTTTATTTTTATAAAAAGCTCTTACTGTGCAGCCATCACTGAGAAAAACAACTAACATAAGATAGCTGGTCAGTGGTGGCCAGGGGTCTTCTGGGAGCTGTTGTTCTCCACTAACAGCAGGATGAGTAAGAAGACACCACTATTAAACACTGTTCTAACACTGACCTGAGCACTATTTGCTCCTCTCACTGATCTGAAATTATTGTAAAGAGGCTGTAATTATGCTCACTTTACTGATGAAGTTCAGAAGTTTGGATATTGCTGTCATAGCTCCATAATTATTTTAAACATTACTGTTGTGACTTTTTCTATTCAAGGGGAAACAATGGTTTTTCTTTTCTGGACTGAAGAATCCCACAGAGCCTCTCCTCACCCACTCTCCTTAAATGCACTGCTCAGTTTTCATTTCCCTATCGAGTTGTAGAGCCCAGAGTCAGAAGTAATTGGTTCCACGTTGGATGCTCATCAACTCAAAGCCATGGCTGTATTCCTGAATGTATTACCTGCCAGATACTGGAAATCATTCAAAGATGGGGCTAAGATATGGTTTCTTCCCTTTGAGCTCCTCCCAAAAGGAAAGCACTTAAATCTCAACCTAACAATGAGACAGGAGGAAAATACTGAGACAGCCAAAGGAGAGATTCACTAACTCTGCCTGGGGTCATGAAGGAACCACATTCAAAGAGAGTTTTGAGTGGAATGGGAAGGTGTAGATGCCTTAGAAGAGGAGAAAGTATTCTAGTCATAGAAATAGACTACTAAGTCACTTAAACTTTGTACTGTATACATCCATTCGGTTTTGTACTAAGTACTGACAAACAAAGTAGAGTGTGTGTCACATAGGACAGTAGAAGCTGAGAGTACTCACCTGGAATACTTTCCTAACCCTCCGGAAAGAGAGGCAGCAGCCAGAGATTATGGTCTCCATGATTCAAGCCTTGAGACACAACCCTTGGAATACCACCCCCGCACATCACTCCCCTAAATCCAGGCCAGCAGCGATAATCCCTGCAGGTCATAACTCTCCATTAAAGTCCAGTTCACTAGAGACCCCCATTTACAAATCTCATCCCAACTCCCAATCCATCTCATCACCCAGTGACTTCAGCAGCTATCTGAGACCCACAGTTCCTCAGGACCTATTGGATCAAGAGGGGCTACCTGAGACTCACAATTTGCCAGCACCTATTAGACCAAGAGCTCTTATAGGATCAAGAGCTCCTTCTGGATCAAGAGCTCATATTGAACCAAGATTGGATCCCTGGGACACTGAATCAGCCAGCTCCTATTGCACCAAGAACAACTCACTGTGACAAGGATATGCTACCTCCAAGTGAACCAAGAGCCCAGACTGGACAAAGAGAGGCTTTCTGGGACACAGACACAGTCAGAACAGATTGCACCAAGATCAGCTCCCTGATATACAAACAAAGCCTTCATTGATCTAAGGAAGCAATGGGCAGACACCAGTGCAAGAATACAAGAAAACATAAAAAACAATACAGTACCACCAGGATCTGGTGGTTCTACAACAGCCAGACCTGAATATGGTGATATTGAAGAAGCAGAAAGAAACAACCTTAAAAATGACTTTATGGAAATAATAGAAGCCTTAAGAGAGAAAATTTTAAAAAAGTCCCTTAAAATAGAGAAAAGGACAAACCAAAAAAGGAAGAGATCAACAAAACCCTTAAAATAAAGAAAACCAAGAAAAAGCAATCAAACAAATGAAGAAAAATGATTTAAAAATTAAAATAGAATCAATAAAGAAGATACAAACCAAGAAAATTCTGGAAATAGAAAATCTGAAAAAAAAACCTGAAACTATAGATGCAAGCATAACCAACCAAGAGATGGAAGAGAGAATCTCTGGCATGGAAGATTCAATAGTGAAATATATAAAATATATACATCAGTCAAAAAAACCTAAAACCAAAGAAGTTATTGCACGAAATGTCCAGGGAAGAAAAATTTCCTAATCTAAAGAAGGAAATGTCTATAAAGATGCAAGAAGCCTACAGAACACCAAATAGATCAGTCCCCTCCCCCAAAAGTCTGCTAGCCACATAATAATCAAGCCATTAAATCTACAGAATAAAAAAAGAATATTAAGAGCTGCTTTTTATTATATAGAAATAAAAATGCCAAGACAGATCCATCAGAATAACACCAGACTACTAAATAAAAGCAAAAAGGTCCTGGTCAGATATAACAGACACTAAGTGTCCACAATTGCCAGTCCAGACTTCTATACCCAGAAAAACTATCAATTACCATAGATGGAGTAAACAAGATATTTCATGACAAAACCAGATTTAAACAATACTTATCCACAAATCCAGCCCTACATTAAAGCAGTAGAAGAAAAACTCCAACCTAAAGAAACTATATATACCCATGAAGCCTCAAGCAATAGATAATTCCACAGAAGGAAAATCCAAAGGAGAAAAATACACATACACTACCATCAAAAATAATAGGAATTAACTATCATTGATCATTAATATTCCTTAGTAGCAATTAACTCAATTCATCTATAAAAAGACACAGGCTAATACAATGAATACAAAAACAGAATCCATCCTTTTGCTACATACAAGAAATGCACCTCAGTTTCAAAGACAGACACTGACTTAGTGTAAAGGGTTGAGAAAAGACTTTCCAATTAAATGGACTTAAGAAACAAGCTGGTGTAGCTATCCTAATATCTAACAAAGTAGACTTCAAACTAAAATCAGTCAAAATAGATCAAGAGGAACATTACTTATTTATCTCAGGAAGCTGAGGCAGGAGAATCATGGGTTCAATGCAACACTGGACTACACATGTGCACAAGCACACAGGTTAGAAAAAGGCTGTGTACAGGAACACAAAATTACTACTGTCTACCTGTATACCATCATCTGACCATAGAATTAAGACCCTTTTTTTTTAATATTTTAAGGATCTGAAAATCTGGCTTCCTGTTACCCAACGTTAATATTTCTGAAAAGTAATTTTAATTTTTACCTCTATTGCTGTCTCTTTTTTTTAACCTACTTTGGGGTCTCTTATTCTGACTGTTCCACCATTGCATAATGAACTCATCTTAAGCTAGGATCAGTAGCTCGAAACAGTGATGTTTCTTTTGCTCAGGTGTCTTCTATTAAGACAGATCTTGGCATCTCCATAAGATGATCTACATGGCCTCTACTGACATAGACCTAACTAAAGGCTAAAGGATTTTCACCCAAGCTGAGTCACCTACATGGTTTGCAAGTGTGTTCTGTTTATCACCTGGAATCTCAGTTAAGACTGAAACTTCATACTGGTCTGGGCTATTCATAGCATGATGACAGTCATACACAGTGCTTTCTTCTGGGCTCCACCAACTGAACAATTCACAGTACTCTCCCCAGTTTTACTGAAGAGAGCATAGTTTCCACAGTTTGACAAGGATATGGTATCAACTGGGGAAAAATGTAAAGTGGAAAGTATTATTGTGGACTCTTATGCCCAAGAAAGGCCACATGAAGAATGTCCTCCTAAATCCAAACCAGCACAGGAACCATGAGCTACTGTATGAACACTGTCTGAAGACACTGGGTATAAGATCATTTGAAAATATAGCAAGCACACAACTAAATATCTGAAACACATCAAAAGATAGTCACAATAAATATCTTCTAGACTTAACTGTAAAAAGAAAGCTCCAGCCCAGAATTTAGAGTCTAAGCAAAAAAAGAAAGAAAGAAAGGGAGAAAGAAAGAAAGAAATCCCATAAATCTGTAATAACAAGAAACAAAAGGCAGTGGAGATACTAAGAAACACAACCCTGAGCTAGAGTAAGACCCCTCCGTGCTTGGCTAGGCCAGTCATCTTGTCACACAAATATGCCTCATGCCCAGCCTAGTACCAAGAACACAGAACCAAACATCTTACCATAGAAAAAAACTATAAGTAGTATAGCATACACAGAGCTTCATCCTGGCACAGAGTAAAATGTGTAAACATAGCCAGTAAATTGCCCAACAGAGTTGGAATCTAAACCAATGATTATCTACATTTTAAAGAGTCACAGAAATGAAACATCCTTGAGACAACAGTTATTGTAATAACAACTATGGAATCTCTCCAGTCAGGGAAGGAGCCTTGTTAGAAGAAATAAGGAAAGCCTGTCTTGGCAGCCAAGTGCCCTGTGTCAGTGTGTTGAGTGAACTCAGACCTGATGAGTCATCACTTTGATATCAAGATGAAATGAAACTCCAGTCCATCCCCAACTATCTCCTGTACTAGTTACTTTTCTTGGCACTATTGGAAAAATACCCAAGAGTGCCCACTTAAGAGAAACAAAGGGCTCTCTGGTTTCAGATTGTGCCATCTGCAGGAAATTATGGCAGCTAGAGCATGTGGCAGAGCTTCCTCATTCCCTGGCCAATTGGAAAATAGAGAACTAGAAGTTGTACTGGAACATGAGCTGAATCACTGTCTCCATCTTACATTAAAGCTACAAATTCTAGAGTAGTAGTAGATATGCAGAATTGTGTTTTCATTTTTCTATCAATTTATATTTTAAACATTTCCACAAATATTATATTAAGAATTAATCAATATAACCTACAACCTGAACAAAGTAAGATCTTTAGCGAATTTATACCTCCTCTTCTGTTTGATATTTTGTGTAAATAAATTGAAAATTACTATAATATTTTTTATTATAACCCTACTCAAGCAATGCATGTTGCTCCTCTTCTGGAATCCCAGCTAGAGGTCATATCCAGAATTCCTAAGCATTCTCTCCAAGAAGCTACACATGGCTCAGTTCCAAAGACAAGTGACTTAAAAGAGACAGAGGAAAAGAGAAAGCTACAAAGAGGAAGCTCTAGGTGGAAGCTGTGAGGTTAGTGTCTAAGATGGCTTTTGGGAGCCAGCTCCTGAAGCCTTTCATATCCAGTTCATCCCAGTCTCTTTACTAGATGTAAGTCCTTACATCATGTCTACTCTCCAAAGGAAAGAGTAAAACCTACTTCTTCAAGGGGAAACATCAAATACTTTACAGACATGTTTTTAAATTACTTTAGATGTCATTTTAAAACATATTTTTAGAAAAATTATAAATTATATGATCCTGCTTTAGTGCCATAGTTATATGTGTTCATAACCACTCCTGGGTTTTTACATGGATGCTAGAGATCTGAGCTCAGGTCGTCAAACTTGAGCACCTAGCTCTTTACCCACTGAGTCATCTCCCCAGGCCCCAGAACCAACGTTATCCACAGATGGGGCCCAATATCACCAGCTATTTATGTTCATGGTGCATTTTATCCAGTCTTCATTTGGGCATCTTACAACAAGTTACCTGTTGTGTTTTGATGGCCATTTTTCTACTCAGAACAAAAGAGAAACCCATCATAATAGTACAAATCAAACATGATGAACTAGAAAATGTTTATAGAATAATTCCCTAATATGTGACATATTATTTAAAAAATCAAATGACAATAAATTAGTATGTGTTACATGTCTATAATAAACAGTTCCTTTGATAATTCTGTTGTTCTCATACTCAGATGCATGCTAGTACCACCTGGGGAGTTTTGATATCAATAGATCTTGGGTTCCAACTCCTGAGACTGTGATTTAATTGGCCTGGTGTGGGGGTGCTTTATTAAGAGTTTTTAAATCTTCTATGTGTAACCACACTTGAGAACACTGGCCTCCCATAAAGAAATCCAATTGGAAGTAGCTAGACATGTCCTCTATCTCTACTCTTAAAGGACAGCAAACCTACACTTGGGTTAGGGTTCCTAACTCTTCAGTAAATACAACTGGAATTGTGGCCAATGAGGAAAAGTAGATGCAGGCCTTCAGCACCTTCCATCTGGTGTTCTCTTAACAGACACTGGTTTACAGCACATGGCCTTCCATTCCTGACATTCTTCACAGTAACTCTAAACCATGTGAATTACATGTGTTAGGCCTTAGATGTTATTACCCATTTCCCCGTATCTTGACATTTGAAGTGTAACCACAGATTTTTGCATCCCTTTGGACTGGTTGAAGGGAGATTCTGATTAATGTCTTTTTATCTACAATATGA
Source organism: Sigmodon hispidus (assembly GCA_004025045.1). Lineage (NCBI taxonomy): Eukaryota > Metazoa > Chordata > Mammalia > Rodentia > Cricetidae > Sigmodon > Sigmodon hispidus. Next base: position 112,512 of record PVIH01004185.1, read on the forward strand.
AACACATGGCTTGTATTAGAGACAAGATGAATGGATTGATACATTGGGAACAGCTTTTGCATTACACGAGCATGATTTACCAAAGTCCTAATGATTAAATCTAGCCATGTACGTAAGTCAAGAGTTCTCCTTTGGGAAGTCTTTCACATGAGTACATTCACTAACAAAGCAAGTCCAGTGGCAATCAAAGCTTTTCCATGTGATCTGAGAGAAATCATCACTCCTTGGTGTGAATGTTAGAAATGTAACAAACTGGCATGGTAAAGTTAAGCTTCTCCACTAGCTTAAACTTCCTCTTCTATGGATATATTTAAAATATAATTCCCATTGCCAAAAGGTTGTAGTTGTGTTAAGGTTGCCAAATAAAATACAGAACACCCAGTCAAATCTGAATTTTGTATAAGTATGTATGGGATCTACATATACTAAATATACACGTGTTACTTATCTAAAATTTAAATTTAACTGGGTATTCTGTATTTTTATTTGCCAAACCTGGCAACATTAGTCACTGTGGACTTCCACATACTGAGATCATCTTCCTGGTTAAGTTTTTGGAGACCTTGTTTTTGGTGAGTATTTGGTCAGAAGATATGGTTTTGCCACTAAATCAATGTATTAAATTACTGTGCTGGTAAAAGAAAAAAAAAAAAAAACATGCTATAGGCAAACACTACCAACAAGTTAACCCCAATATAACATGAATGAAAACTATTTCTAAGTGGTTATAGCTTCTAAAGCAGCACTCCATCTACAATAAATATAATTATCTCACTAAAATTGTTTGCATGTGTTTCTTTCCTGCACCAAGCCACGTCCTCCGCTATTTCAGTTGCTTTCTCATCTATTCCTTTGCAGACCTTTTCTTTGCCCATATCTTTGACTTAAATTTATCATGACACATTTTTAAACAATAGCAGGAAACCTCACTTATGATTTTAATTATAAAATAGTGTTATAAAATTATATCCACATTTGACTTTTTGGCAGGCGTAGTCATCATTCAACATGAATATCTCAAGTTGGCTCTCCAGTTCTCTTGGGTTGATTTCAGTGCTTACTGTATGTAATTGATATAAAAACACGAGGTTTAGGAAGCAGTTATTGGAACTTGTTAAAAGAAGTAGCCACATTCATAAATCCTTTCCTTTTGCTGGGTAACATGCCAACAGAATTCACACCACACTGTGGGGAATGTGGAAGAGATTCTGCATTTCATTTTCAGTGAAAAATTGGTACATTCTGTTCTCATGCTAATTGACTATGGAGTTTCCATATTGTTTCTCTTTAGATGTCAACTGTGTCTTATAAAAAGAAAAAGTATAAATATCTGTTAGTACTTGAATTCTATGGCCTCTTATTAACAAAGAGAAATAGAAATGTGTCTGTTACTAGTGGGTTTTTAGTAACAAAAAATAATTAGTAAAAGACATTCATAGGAATATGTTGTTAATATTACCTGGAATAATCTCAATAAAATTTTAGTGGAAACTTTAAATATGAAATAGTAAAATAAATTCTTTCTCATTAAATAATGTGAGGTACCTATTCTAATAAATATAGTTTATAACATGAAAAAGTAGCTTCACTTCATTTATAATTTGCACATTATCAAAAGGATATTTCACATTGCAAAAAAAAAAAACAGAAAAACAAAAACAAAAAAAAACAAATGAAATCAAGGAAAAAGAAATAACAATTCAATAAACTGAGTGTCTATACCTTGGGGGCGCATATGTTGTGGCCAGAGTCCTCCACTATTTGTCTTATAACAAATACTTTAGGTTGACAATGAACATGAATTAGTATATGAATCACAGAGACTCTACAAGACATGACTCCAGCTTTCAGTTGTTCACCAGTTACCTCAAGCAATGCACAGAACTTAATAAGATGCTGACTTCTGTGCCACCAGCTGCAAGAGCAATGGGAACCAATAAAGAGAGATGGTAATAAAAGAGGGAGAGCCTTGTCTTAAATACGATCTAGACAAATGTACAATAGAGGAGGTACAGTACAGATCAGGATTGGTGACTTGGGGACAATATGTCTCACGATGGTTGCCGAAAATTGCAAGTAGTCAAAAAGAAAAAACCAACACTGAAAATGAAGTTGGTCATATAGAGCACAAGCCAGGAATCTCTAGACAAAGAGCAATCTCCAAGGGAAAACAGAATCCGGAAGATCCCAGGGAGGTACCTAAACTACTGACTTCCAGAAATAGAATGATATTTTTAAAGTAACAAAAGACAATTTATACTTGGAATGAGCAAAAAACCTGTCCAGGACCTGATACCTCTCAAAATGCTACAACATTATTTGATTTTTTTCTATGAATCCACCTTACAGTTTCTCATAACAGCCCCAGCACACATGTAGAGCTGAGAAGTTTCAGTAGGAGACATTTTTTGATCTATACTGACAATAATAGCTGCTACTTAACTATGCCACCTCTGTGCACTGGACATTTCACCTGAGAAGCACCATCAGCATCACAGATTGTCAGCACAAATCTATTTTATAAACATTCCTATTTTAAAATTGAAGAAGCCAGAGGCAGAGGTAGGACGTAATCAGTTAAAAGTCATAAATTACAAAGAGGTGAGTTGTCTGCCCAACCACTGAAATCACATTCTTCCCACGGGAACTTATGTCGCAGAAATTGTCCTGAGAATTTTTATTTCTCTGACATTTTACAATGAAAATCTGAAAATAATCAGATGTAATCAGACATTTTCTGTCCCAATTGCCCAGTCACAAATTACTGACTTAGAAGCTGAATATGAATTATAAATGCTCAGCCAATAGCTCAAGTTTGCTACCAGCTAACTCTTACATTTAAATTAACCCATATTTCTATTTATGCTTTGCCACATGGCTCTTGGCTTGCTACCTCATTGGTTACATGTCCTACTTGCTCAGCGGCTGGATAGCATCTCTTAACTCCTCTGACTCTGCCCCTCCTCCCATCATTCTCTCTGTGTCAAGCTGTGTCACTCTATCCTTTTTGTCCTGCTATCAACCAATCAGTTATTTATTGACAATGAGCACAATGCACAGCATTTACTTCTTTTGTCTAGTTAAAAAGGAAGGTTTTGACCTTAATGTAGTAAAATTATATATAACAAAAACAGTTAAAAGAATTGTAACAATACCCAATCCGTTTTTATTTGGCAAAATTTAAAAAATATTTTATGATCTATCTTATCTTTGTAGTTCTAAGTTTTGTATCTAATTTACTTTTTATTATATATAAGGAAAACTATAACTATCTAGTCTTCAACTCGATCAAAGACCTCAGAAGGGTGAAATGTTACCTAACAACAGGGACATCTCACTGGAGAGTCAGCCAAAGTTCTTCTGTAACACTGGGGCATCCAACTTTGGCCCACAGGCCTAATGTATGTGACAGACTTTCCTGCTGAAGCATGGAATTTTGAAGGACTGTCCTGCCTTGTCTTGGCAAAGTTCAGCAGTTGCCTATTTTGTGTCCTGCTGGTTGAGTTTGGAAAGTAACTGTCAGCAATTGAGGCAAGGTCAGTTTCTTTGCCCACATGGCTAGCTTTTATCATTAAAAAAACTTCATATGGAGTTTCTTTGATGCCCATTATCATCTCTGAAGTAGACTGGTGCTGCCAGGAGCAGATATGTCTCACTGTCATAAAAATATTTTAAATAACTTATTCTGTGGGTCTTTGAAATGTTTGAAGACCATCTATCTAAATATATCTGTTTAACCTTAAAAACATACCTAATATAATTATTTTTGGTTGTCATAAATGACTATTTTTTAACTATGCATTATATTTTTAAATGAGCTGCTTAAGCATAATATCCTCAACAAGAGTATAAATACACATATAGCATAACAAAAATCACTTATTTTGTATCAATAAACTAAAATCTATACCAGTATAAAATATTTTGAGATTAACAGTTGTCTTTTTATTAAAAATAGATTCAATATCTACCCTTTTATTCTACCATTTCTATATCCTACCCTTTTATCTCTTTAAAATGAGATCTTTGAATTTAATTCTTTTTGTTTAGCTTTTTTCTGTTTTCAATAAAAATTTGTAATCAAACCTCCTTAAATGAAAATAAATATTCATATCCCATTTTTGGGAACATGGGTGTAGTTGTCTAGACTACTTCTTATTGATTGGATCACTAGTAATCTTTGGGGGGCCCTGGGAAAATTTAGGATTATGACCAAGTCCTGACTAGAATATTCTGCGGTGGTGGATCATCTTAGCCAGTTGCCTTGAAGCTGTTCTGTACATAGAATTCAGAGGAAACTATAATAGAGGCACTTTGAAATGTTGGATTATCTGAGCCATGGGCTCCCATTAGAGATTTTCTTAGGGGGTTTTCCTTGGTCAAACTTGATTTTTTTTTTACCTGGGAATAAATTCATAGTTTCTCATTTCCTGTGGAAACAAAAGCATAACCTCTTCCTGTTTTAGTATGTTTTCCCCGGCCTGTTTTCGGTCCAGAGGTTTGTGACTTGGCATGTGTGCGGCGCCGGTGGTTTGGAACCTGGTCTGCGTGCCCGCGGTTTTTGTCCCCCAAAAGAAAAGAAATCACACGCTTATATACTTTAACACTGTTTGGCCCATATCTTAAGCACATTATTAGCTAGCTCTTTTATCTTAATTTAACCCATTTTCATTAATCTTCTCACCACATGGCCACTGCCCGTGGCTCACCTGTTTTTCTTACATGCTGCTTCTTCAGGGATGGATGGCAACTGGCAAACTCCACCCTTCTTCCTACCTGGCTGCCTCTGATTTTTTATCTACTTTTCTGGTGCTCTACACAGGCCAAAACAGTTCTTTATTCACAGTACACAGAGAAAATTCCTACATAGTTTCTCATTTCCTGTGGAAACAAAAGCATAACCTCTTCCCAAACTAATATGTATTTTCACTTAAATTTTGAAGTTTAATATAACAGTTTTTATAATCAAATGTCTCTTAGCAGTTATTTTGTGCTTATTAATAGTCAAATATCTAAAGACAGCAAATAATATATAGGACTTATACTATGTATTTCTCAACTTTATGTGGCATTTTATATATTTTATACTCTATTTCTTTTTAAGGATATTAATTTAGATCTATATTTTTTTAATCTAAGACTATATATCTTTTCTCTTCCAAGCCTATGCACATTTACAAATACACTGTAAATTGTTTAGAGGCTCTTTTTGTCTGAATATGTTCTTACTGTACATCTGTAACATTTTCTGTCTGAGCAAAAGCTATAAACCCATCATGCAGGGAACAGCTGGAAGATGCCTCTCTGTACTGTAGCCTATGTGAGACTGTTGGAACCCACCATGCAGCTTAGCTCAGGACATGCTGGTAGTTGTCAGATGTATCCCTGTACCTTTGATGACATGAGAGACATAAACCACTCTTAGCTTTGTTTCTGTGTTTAGAATTATCTTTTAAGCTTTGTTAGGTCTTATGTGAAAATTCTGACACCACATTAAAGTGTCATATGTATTTGGAAGTTTTGTATCCCAAATCAACCCATAGGCTCAATATGAATTATAAATGCCCAGCCAATAGCTCAGGCTTGTTACTAGATAACTCTGACATTTAAATTAACTCATTTCTATTTATGTTTTGCCATGTGGCTCATAGCTTGTTACCTCATTTTCACATGTTCTGCAGCGGGCTGGTATCTTTCACTACTCCTCTGACTCTGCCCCTCTTCCTCTTATCATTCTCTTTGTGTCAGGCTATCTCACACAATCTCTTCTTGCCCTGTTATTGGCCAGTCAGTTTATTTTTTAACAATGAGCATAATCTACAACATTTAGAGAAGTTGTGATCATGTGATACCTATACATAAATGCTTCTGCATAATATATACCTATATTTTAGCAGTCTACATTCTATAATTAATTGTTAGCTATACCAGCTTCATTATACCTGTACCTTGTATGTATCCATATATATATGTATATACATATACATATATATATCCATAAGTCTTTCTTTATTTGTAGTATATATAAAAATAAATTATAGGCCTCAGTACATTTTAGGCATAAATATTTTGGGGACATGAACCATTTATTTTCAGTGTTTTTTTCAGAGATAAATCTAAATATAATTTTATGCATAAACTCTAAGTGTGCCAGTCAATATATTTTGACAAACACATGACTTTGTGTAACCCAAGTCTTTATCAAAACATAAAACATTACCATTCCCCAAAACTTTTCTTCATCTTATTCTAAATCAATTCCATTTCACCCCACAGGCAACCATTGTTCTTAATCTTTTTCTACCATAGATTATTTTGCCTGCCCTTGAAGTGTGTTTTTTAAGGGAATAACTCTGGGCTCCATGCCAATTCCCTGAAAGAGACCTTTATGCATAATGTTTATGAATCTAGGTTTTAACAAACTCATCTGAAGAGCCTTATGTGCAGTAAAGTTTGAGAGCTACTATAGAGTGCATCAGTTTACTTCTCTGTGTGCCAAGTAATATAATATATTTTATACATGATCTTCCTGTGTTATATGACCAACATTAAACTCCAATACTAAGAAATTATTTTCTAATTAGTCTTTCCTTTCAGTGATCAAGTTTGCAATAAATTCTACGTACTTAAAGCACAAAAAATATAATTTATATAAGTACCTACAGAAGCCACAATTATGAAAAAGAGACTGAAACAGCACAGTTATTGTGGAAATAGGAAGAAACAGAGAGGTGTTCTGCATAATGCAATCTGACCTGTGGAGGAGAGAATTCTTCATTATAACATGAATATATCTCAACATTGTTAAGAAAAATCAGGTCAAATATTTATGATTTATGTAAGTGATTTTTATAACAATTCAGTAAATAATATAATGTAATTTACCTTAACCAAAAAAAAATATCTGATCATGTAGCTAAAACATATAGGCTCCATGTCTTTATTAAAAACATCAAATAGTATTGTTAGCACATAGTCTAAATCTCTTGTATGTATGAGTGTTTGTCTGGAGATTTGGTGACTGTTTTCTTCCATGTTGATGTTCAAATAATGTCAGTGTTAGCCCCAGTTATGACTGGCTCACTCACAATGATATATATCTTCTTCCTCAAAATTTTTGAAAACATTATGAACAGATGGCTGTGTAACTAAGGGTATTAAGTATCTCACTTAATGAGAGAGGTGACTGAGCATCAGGAGGTATACATCAAAGAAAAGTGCACCATCAAAAAATGAAAAATAGACAATTACCAAGTAAGCCACATGTGCTGACCACAGGAAAATCACAAAATATTGCTCAACATGAAGGGTTAAATAAAGTTAAAAAAATACTGAAGAATATACAATGTTTATTTCTTCAAAAAAATAAATACCAAAACAAGTTAATAACTAATGTATGTGTTTCAAAATAGCTAACAAAATTTTGAGTATCCCTGATATAAGAAAATGATAAATATTTGAGGTGGTATATATGGCACTTGCCTGAGACATGTTGAAATATGTGAATAAGTATAATTATCAATCATTTGACAGTGATAAGTAATGCCTATCAGATCCAGGCAAAATCCCTGTCCTGACTATAGAAACTTTTGCACATGAGGAAAATTAGCAAATGTGTTAAAGAACACAAGGATATCACTATAATGAACTGGTATTCTGAATGAGCAGAGTACAGGCAGAACCTTTTCCCACAACTAGCACTCTTAAAGCCTTGGGGGAAATCACTACCCATGTTCTCCACCTATTTCCTTACTATAAGAGCCACTGATAACCAGCTGCTCTGTCAGCAAGACAACTTTGAGTATCTGAATGCAGAAACATTTGGGTAAGCAGTAATATAAGCCTCTTTGTTCAAATCCTGTATTTCAGAGAAATGCATGCAGCAGATTCTTGCCTAATGAGGAGTCATTTTCCATAAACTCACTAGTATCTTCTGTTGATTTGTGCATTAAGCTTGATATTTTCAACAGATATATGACCATATAATGAAGGATACTTTATGGTATGAACTTACATTATTCTTGAATGTTTATCTACAAAGGTAGGGATGAGTATGTGAAGAAAATTTCTATTGGTGATTTATATGTACATATGCATATGTATAATGATCATGTGTACACAAGTGCATGTGTATATACAGGTATGCAGGCAACTATATGTGCATGTATGTGAAAGTCAGAGGAGAACCTCATGAAATTGTTCACCTAGTTTGGTTGTTGAACAAAGATCTCTCATTGGCCTGTGGCTGGCCAATTCAGCTAGGCTCTAGAAATCTGTATCTCTAACTCTTCAGTATTGCAATTACACATGCATGCCACTACACCCAGAGTTTTGGCCTGCATTCTGAGGATCCCATTCCAGCCCTAGGGTCGGTGTGGCCAGCACTTTACTGACCAAGATATCTCCCCAGTTCTTAAAATATGTGAAGTTTGATACAGACAGACATTGCAACTTGCAACTATATAAGATCATTGAACACTAGAAGTAAACTAGTTTTATTGTTTTAAAAGCAAGTCACAAAACTGACTTTCGATTTTATTTCCACAAATTAAATAAAATGAACATTCACTTTTTTTTCATTTGTATGTGTCTGAGTATTAGTGCATGGGTGCCAGACGATGGTGTTAGGTCTCCAGGAACTGAAGTTATAGACAATTATGAGACACCTGATGAGGGCACTGCAAATCAAATTTAGGTCCTCTGGAAGCCCAGCAAGTGCTCTTAACTGGTGAGTCATCTCCCCAGCCCCCAAACTATAGACACCGTATTGGTTTGGGGTTTTTATATGCTTTTAGTTAAAATAGCCCTGCCTGGCTACTCTTCAAACCCCTCCTATACTCCCCAACTCTCGAGTTGATAGCCTCTTTTCCTTGTCTGTGTGCATGTACAAATATACACAGATACAACCTGCTTGGTCCATTTTTGTCGTGTGTTTGTATATGGTTTTGAGGCTGACCTCTCTGCATTGAACAACCAATAAGGGAGCTTATCCATCCCTGGGAGAGGCTAACTCCTCCCAGAACTCATTAGTTGTCTGCAGTTCTGTGTCCAGAGCTTTGACTCAATACAAATTTATTTTTGATTTTTTGAGGATTTTCCATTCTGATTCCAGAGTGGCTGTAGAAGTTTACACCCCAAACAAAAGTAAATAGGGGTTCCTCTTTCTCCACACCTTCACCAGCATTCAATCTCCATTGTTTTGTTGTTGATCTTAGTCACTCTCATTGGGATGAGATAAAATCTTAAAGTTACATTTATTTGTATTTCCCTAATGGGAACGATGATGAACACTTTTTGAGGTTTTTTTTTAGATATTTTTTAATTTTACTTGTGATAACTCTGTTTAGATACCTAGACTACTTTTAATTATTTATCTCAATTTTTTAAATCTTTATACAATATATTCAGATCATGCTTTTCCCATTCTCTCATCGCTCAATCAGCCCACCTACCCAATGTCACTCCCCCTCTCTCTTTCTCATAATGAAACACACACACACATGCATACATATATACACATAAGCACACACAATCCACAAAAACAGGAACCAAAATATACAAGCCAAGACCAATAAACAAAAAATACCCAACCAAAGGAATATGTGATAAAAAGACTACAAAAATAACGTTGAATTCATTTTGTGTTGGCCACATACTTCTGATCTGGGGCCAACCCTTAAATGTGGTTAAAATACTCAGTGAATTGAGCCCATTTTTCAATTGGGGCATTTGCTTCCTTGACTCCTTGTTTTTGGAGCTCTTTATATATTCTGGACATTAACCCTGTGTTGGATGTACAACTGGCAAAGTTTCCTGACTCCCTAGACTTCTTCATTTCACTGATTGTTTCCTTAGCTGCACAGAAACTTCTTAGAACTATTTGTCTCTTACTCTTACTCTTCCCCCTCCTCCTCTTCCTCCGCATTTTTTTTTCTTGAGACAGGGTCTCACGGTATAGCTCTAGCTGTCCTGTAACTCACTTTGTAGAGCAGGTTAGCCTAAATTCTAAAAATTTATCTTCCTCTTCCTCCCATGTGCTGAGATTAAAGGCATGTACCACCATCCCTTTCATTTCTCATAATTTATATTTTGATTATTAAACTTTGATAAATAATTCTTAATGCTTTAGAAAAAAACAAATAAAATTTTAATGATGGAATCTTTTGTATTTAGTTTATATTTTGATTTTAAAAATTCAAGCAAGAGTGAAGAGAGAGACAGAAAATGTATACCAAGATGGAGTTTTTATTGTTTTTATGCTGCTGGAAGGGAACGTCTAGTATCAGTGAAAAGATAAAGTTACAATCTTGAGCACAGACAAGGCAAAGTACTTCAGAAATAACTATATTAGGGAGGTAGAGGGAAGGCTTGTCCACTTATAAAAAAAGAATTGAACACTAAGGGTCTATCAAAAAAAAAGCCTGCTTTTTTGCAAAATAGAGGAAGAGCTTTTTCCATAAGAAATAAAAATGTCAAGCCTGAGCAGTTCCAGAGTCCATTTCATTAAAGTGATGCCTGAATTCTAGCTGACTCAACGACCTGAAATCCTTGGAGTATTAGGCAAAGTAAAAGCAGAAATCCATGCAAGCTTCACACAACACTCTCCTGTGTGTAAAAAATCTTCTTAAACTATGATGATAATAAACTTACCATCAAAAATTACACATCATATAAGGAAACCATCATCTATCACAAAACTCAGCATATAGAACAAACTAATATATGCTGTGATAATTAATCTTTATTATCAACTTAACTGGATACAGAACTATCTAGAATGCAGATTTCTGGGCACAGTTGTATGTGCTTTTCCAGAGAGCTTTAACTAAGGCTAAACGAGTCACACTAAATATGGATGGCAACATCGCATGGGCTGGGTTCCAGCCTGAATAATGAGTAAGGCAGGAGTAAGTGATCTGCCATGCATATTCTTCTCTCTCTTCTTCCTGACAGTGAGTGACATGTGTTCAGCCCCTTGATGCTCCTCCAATAGCTAGATCACTCACTGCTATGCCTTCCCCATAATAGCATCAAACTGTAAGGGTGAAAAATCTTTACGTTTCTTCTATCAGACACTTTGTCAGAGCAATAAGAAATATTAGTCATTGGGCTGGCTGGTTTTACGTCAACTTGACACAGAGTCATCCAAGAGGAGGGAGCCTCAGTTGAGAAAATGCCACAGCAAGATCAGGTTCTAGGGCATTTCCTTAATTAGGATTGATGTGGGGGGGGGCAAACCATCACCTCTGAGCTGGTAGTTCAGATGCTGTAAGACAGCAGGCTGAAAATGCCATGAGCGAATAATCCACTAAGCAGTACTCCTTTATGTCCTTTGCATCAGCTCCTTATAGTGGAGCTGTTGCTGTTGATATGCCAAAGAAATATGGAAGAATTTATGTGAATTATGGAAGTCCTGGAGTTTGTCAAACAGAACTTAATGGGCCATTCTGGTGGAAGTGGGGAACCAATAATGCTAAGGAAATGCTAACAATAAAGACTGTGTTCAAGAGATATGGAACAAAAATAAGGTCTCTACTGGATCCTGAACTACAGTTTATATTCTAGAAAAGAATCTGGCTCCCTCCCGAAAACTTAAGCCTGAATTCAAAAGTAATACATTAAGTTGTTTGGTGGGAAAAATTTCAAGACAGTGTAACATGCCTGGTTATTATTCATTGTATTTAAAGATGAACATTGCACTTTGTCCTGGACCAATAGAAAAGTTACCTGGAGGTCAATACCCTACCCACTGAAGGCTCTAGTTTCTAAAACTGCAAAGTCATTTGAAACAAAAGAATCTGAACTGAGAAGCTGCTGAAGGAAAAAAAAAAACTGCTTGTGAGAGTATTTCATAGGTGGATTGCCAAAGTATTAAAAAAGCTACTAGAAGCTGGGAGTGGGGTTGGCACATGCCTTTAATCCCAGGACTTAGGAAGCAGAGGCAGGTGAATATCTAAGGCCAGCGTGGTCTACAGAGCTAGTTCAAGGACAGCTAGGAATACACAAGAAGATCCTGACTCAAAAAAAATATATATACTATACCTATGATAGAAAATAGTTAAATTTCATCAAACTAGTAATAGAACATGGTGGTATCACCTACCTGGTCCTGATTTTGCAGGCACGCAAAATGAAAGTGTTATGGTGTCACAGGGAATCTCACCAAGGTTACAGAAAATTGGTAGGTCAAGACAACATGTAACAAAGTTTGAGTCCTGGTATGGCAGCCCTAGAAGGTTTTTTCATTCATCTGTGAAGGTAATACCTAAGTTGTAATAGAGACTGTAAGATATTGATGATGCCAGGACTCTGGAACGTCTGTCAAGGGCAAGAAGTAAAGCTGGCTCAAAAGAGATGCTCTGTGTGATGTGTGCAGCAGAACTGAATAAGTGGAGACACCCAAACTCTTCATAGTCCAGCTAAATACATCCTGAGACACAGATGCCAGACGTCGAGAAACAGGGTTTGGTGTTTGCCCTTTTGAATTTCAATTTGGCTTTGATCTTGTGGCCACCATTCCTCCCTTCTGGAATGGAAATGTTTACTTGTATCATTATATATTGGAAATATTTAACTTTTTTAAAATTTTTCAGGGATATATAGTTAAAAGCTTGTCCTGAGTCTCAGAACGGATTTTAAACTTAATTTTTAGAAACTTCTGGGACTGTGATTAAAAAACGTAATGTGTTTGGATGTCAAATGACAAAGGGTAGACTTCTGGTGGTGAACTGTCTAGATTTAAAATCACTTGAGAGACATATCCCTGGGCTTTTGTGTGATGACAGTACTAGAGAGACTTAATTGAGGAGGGAAGATCTACCTCGGATGTGATGGCACTATCCCATAGACAGTGTTCCAAACAATAAAAAGGCAAGAAAAAATCAAGTTGAGCACAAAACCTATCTATCTATCTACCGACCTAACTATCAGTCTGTCTCTCTATCTATCTATATCTATCTTTCTATCTATCATGTATCTATCTGTCTGTCTATCTGCTTCATGACCACTGAACAATGTGTGCAGGCACTTCAAGCTCTTCCTTGCATATTGTTTTCACAATGACATACTATACTCTCAAACCATGAGCCAAATAATCCCATTCTTCCTTAGGTAGCTTTGAGGTTTCTGGCCTGACCAGCTGGTGGTCCAGACCAAGAAAAGGCAGTCTCAGACTGACCAGCCCCAAATAATCACACAAGCTTATATTAATTTCATGCTAGCTCTTTCATCTTAATTCAACCCATTTCCAATCATCTGTCTTGCTACTTGGCCGGTGGTTTACCTGTGTTACTTTGCATGTTGATTGTTTGTCGGCTGGATGGCTTCTCTCTTGACCCTCCTTCCCCTATCTATGCTCTGATTTCCTGCCTACTTCCAAGGTGCCTACCATAGGCCAAAACAGTTACTTTATTAAAGAATGACCCCATTCTCAAACCATAAGCCAAATAATCCCACTCTTCCTTAAGTAGCTTTTGTTGGGTGCTTGTCACTGTGACAATAGAGTAATTACTAAAGATATTTCCTCACCCAAAATTTTTGAGATGTTAAAATAATTTTAGAATTATCAGAAAAACTATTTTTAACAAAGGACTAGGGAAAGATTAAAAATTATAATGAAACAAGAGAATACTCAAAAAATTAACTAAAATATTTAAAGCAAGAATGAATGACAATGAAATTAAATCTCAACACATGGGTTAAAATAGAGTTTACTTAAAATGAAATAGAAAATAATTAATACAGACAATAAAATGAAGAAGTGTCCAGAGACAAATAAAAGCAAGTATTGAAAGGCAATCCATTTTACATGAAACTAGAGACCTGGGAAGAGAACAGAGGTGATATTCTAAAAGATGATAGATGAGAAACTCTAAGAAGTGATAAAAAAACACAAAATTATTGCATCAAAGAAGCACAAAAACTAGGGATCATAAAAATGCACACTTAGATGTGTATCTTTTAATCTTGAAAGCATACTAAATCTGAGAAAAACAAAAAGGGAAAGAATAAGGAGAAATTAATTTTGAAGGACACTTGGAAGATTTTCCATAGTAAGAACAGATAGTAAATGACAGCAAAACATGGTACATGACCTTAAATTAACCAAGACTTTAAAGTAAAGGTACATATACATTTTTAATCACTTGAAGCTTAAGAGAATGTATCATTTTCATTGAAAAAGTACTAAGGTACATTCAGCACTATGAAGTCAATTGTATTGAGAAGGAAAATGTAAGATATCAGGGGCAATATTAAGCAAAGAATTTGCCAACACACAATTCTGCATCAATAATAGAACCATTATGACTCTCTTGAGAATGTGGAAATGTAAAGATAAGCATAAGATTAAAAAGAGCCCAGAAAACTGAGAGGAAACAGTCATTAGAGGTATTAATTGGTTCATTATTACAAAAGACTTAAATTAATCAAGACAAAGATGGAGAGCTATCAGTTAAGTTTAAACTTAATTTAAGTGTGTAAATTTGAATTTTAAATGTAATTTATAAAACCACTGAAATAGAATCTAAACTTCAAATTAATATAGAAGATAAAATATAAATAAATGAATTAAACTATTTTTAAAAAGCAAGCTGGTGGTGGTGGCACACACCTTTAATCCTAGCACTCTGGAGGAAGAGACAGGTGAATCTCTATGAATTCAAGGCCAGCCTGGGATAAAGAGATAATTCCAGGACAGGCTCCAAAGCTACAGAGAAATCTTGTCTCAAAACAAAACAAACAAAAAAAGAAAAGATTCTTAAACTGTTTGTGTTTAAGAAAATAGTCTAATAGAGTACACTAGAAGGAGGGGGTAGTGATGGTTTAATTCTGTGAGTGAGAGATATGATGACCTTAATTATGTAAAAAATATTAAAAATGAGATGAAAAAAGTCAGAATTACTAGTTAAATATTATAAATTTAAACTGTTTATTTCTCATTTCCCTCAAACCACCTGCCTTAGCCATGGTTTCTATTGCTGTGAAGAGATACCATGACCATAGCAACTTTTATAAAGGAAAACATTAATTTGGGCTAACTTGCAATTTCAGAAGTTCAGTATTATCATGATGAGACATAGTGGCATGCAAGCTGACATAGCATTGAAGAAAGAGATGAGAGTCCTACATCTTGATCTGCAAGCAACAGGAAATGAACTGAACTAGGCATACCTTGATCATGGGAACCCTCAAAGCCTGACCCACACAGTGACACACTTCCTCAGGACCACATCTATGTCAACAAGGCCACACCTCCAAGTAGTGTCATGTCACTCTCTATGACTTTATGGGGGACAACTATATTCAAACTACCACACTACCCAAAAAGATTTTTTTTAAGAATGCATCTTCAAAAACAATTTAAAATTTTAAAAATCAAGAAAGATTTAGAAAGGGATTACATGTAAATAAACAGCAAGTATCTCAGCAGAACATAAATGAGTGAAACCTAGAAGGAGGAGACATAGATTACCAGAAGACTAGGCTCAGTGGTGCAGGGCCTCAGCTTCATCTAACTAAAGAAACTGAAGCAGGGGCACAAGTTCACAAATTCAAAGTCCAATTGGGCTAAAGAATGAGTTCAAGGCCAACTTCACTAACTTTATAGAATCCTACATCCAAATAAATAGTAAAAAGAAGGATAGAGGCATACTTCAGTGGTAGAGTGAGCTGTGGGATGGTCTTTATGTATGCTATGACTATGTATTGGTACTATTGGTTAATAAAAACAAGAAATCCAAGAGAGATACAGGGAAAAGAAAGGTAGACTCTGTGAACCTCCAGGAAGAAAGCTGTAATAGAACACAAGTAAAGACATGTAGTAATATAGAGATTAATAGAAATGGGTTAATTTAAGATGTAAGAACTAGCTATCAAGAAGCCTGAGCCATAGGCCAAACATTTTGTAATTAATATCAAGCCTCTAAATGATTATTTTATAAGACTCCTGGGCAGAGCAAGACTGAGAAACTTCCATCTGCATTTGGCAGAAATTCCCACATAAAACCTGAGAGCTTAAAAAAGGTTCTAAAGTGGAGCCAAGAGCAGCTTCCTTGTTCATGTCTTTGATTACAGACCACAGTATAGAACCAAGTCCCCTGGTCTTGGTGGGCTTCAGCAGCCACATGTCAGACAGACTTCTGTGGTCTCTCGCAAACTGCATACAAAGAGACTTCTCCGAGCTACTGCCTGAAAGCTTGGGAGCACAAGTGGTCTTAAAAATACAACTCCCCACTACGTAATACTGTTTCCCAGAATTGGGAAGGTAAGTGTGATTTGTTGCCAAGTGGGGCAAGCTAGCAACTAAACCTATCTCTTTAGTCCTAATCACACAATTTAAAAGCTTAAATCTCTCCTGGTCAGAAAAGGATTACAGATACATAACAAGAAAAGATTCACATGGAGAAAATCTCTAAATGAGTGATAGTGTATTTAGAAATATACATAGGCATGGGAGAGAAAAGGAAAAAGGTAGAGAAAGTCCTTAAAAAAGAAATAGACTAATAAAAAAAATAATAAGATGAAAAATACACAAAGTCTGAATACTGTATATTTTTGTGTTGTCTTTGAGATTTTTAACTATAAAGAGACATTTTATTGTGGGGGTTTTTAAGTTACATATATATAAATAGTATCTTGACTTTGAAATTTGGGTCTAAGGATATGTTACTTTGAAAAATAGGTTTATCACAGAGGATGAAAAGCTTTGGATTTCTTTCAAGTTAATGTGGTTCCATCAAGGAAGACACCCTGTGAGGTCTCCAGTGGGCTCAATGGCCCACATGATGCAACATCCAGAACAGCTTCAAGACTTGATCAAAATCTAAGTTTTCTCAGTATCCCCATTAGATTGCCAGCACTCCTAATCAGTAGGAAGTAGCAGAGAAAGGTAAGCCCAAATTCTCAATATTTTAACAAATATTGTGTTAAAATAAAAATCTTCCCTTTTGATTAGAGAGGAAAGGAAATGTTGTGGGATGGTCTTTCTGTACATTGTGAACATTGTTGGTACCATTGGTTAATAAAGAATCTGCTTTGGCTTATGGCAAAACAGGATATAGCTAGGCAGGAAGTTTAAGAGAGATACAGGAAGAAGAGTCAGTGCAGATACTAGGAGCAACCAGGGGACCAAGATATAATGGAACACAAGAAAAGCCACAAGATGTGGTGATACATAGAATAGTAGAAATGGGTTAATTTAAGATATAAGAACTAGCTAGCAAGAAGTCTGAGCCAAAGACCAAACAGTTCGTAATTAATGTTAAGCCTCTGAGTGATTATTTTATAAACAGCTTCAGGACCGCAAAGACTGGGAAAGACGGAGAAAAAGCATCCAGCTACAAGATTGTTGTTCCATATACTAAAGATCTGGGTTCAACCCCTAGTCTCATAGAAACAAACAACAGAAAATGCCTTTGTTCCCATAGCAGAAAACTACAGTCCTTTTACATATGTATAAAGGCCTAATAGAGGAAAACATGGTTAACATTATGTGTGAGACATAGGCCTCTCAACTCTAACACAAAATATAACAACACTGTGGATGTATCAGACTTTCTCATTACTGGAAGAACAGCCTTAGGATTGGTGATAAGCAGAATGAGAGAACCTACTGAACAACACAGAGGTTATTTTGTGATGATATTGAAAACATCTTTCTTCTCTTAGCACTAAGGACATGTTATTATCAACCTAGCCTGCAGATAAATATTGGAGAAATTAATAGTTCACAGAAGATATATAGACATGTGTGTATGTGTGTGTGTGTATGAGAGAGAGAGACAGAGAGAGAGAGAGGAAGGGAGAGAGAGATGGAGTGCTTATACAATGAGTGAATCAAAGACATTTTTAAAGCACATCGAATATGGTCACAAAGAAAACCCAAGAAGATTAAAAATCTTCTAAAAATCAGCAAAGTTAGTGTAGATACAAGCACTTCAGCATATACACACATATGTAAAATGTTTAGAAATTAAAAACGCTCTTAAACACTAGAAAAAACATTTCTGAAAAAAAAATTTACAAAGCATAAAAATCTATATATCTAGAAATATAAAAAAAAAAAAACAAACTAGAAAAAGACATGTGCTACTTTTCTTGCTGCTGGGACAGAATAAGCTAAGAGAAGAAAGATCTATCTTTGGTTAGTTTCTGAGGTTTCACAGCAGGGAACAGCTCACATCACTGTTGGGAAAGACAGAAAGCCCAACAGAGCCAGGAAGGGAACATGAACAAGACCACCAAGAACCTGCTCCAAAGGAACTAATTTTTCCCACTAATCTCAGTATAGGGCTGCCAGAGGGGGACCAAGCTACACATGAGCCAGTGAAAAATGAGCAGAACTCAAACAATAAGTCCTAAAGAAAATTAATGAGCACAATCAAGACAAAAATTCTGTAGTTTAGAGATAATCCTGGATAAGAACACTATCACAAGAGCCACTGACTCTCCAAATCAACCCACATTTTCATCAAAATTTAACAAAATAACTCTTTAGAATTATTTTTCAATTGATCATAAGATTCATTTAGGAGAATTAAAAGAAAAATTAGCCTATGTATTAATAAAAATAAAAAACATTTTACAACTTACTAGGCATTATTAAAACATTAAAATAATTAAGGTTGGTGATGGGGCACTTCACTAGAATGTGCAAGGACTGGGTTAGATGCCTATCACTACAGAACAGAGCCTAAACTGATTGAAATCTTCCACATTAGCACATGGTTAGAGACTGGTTTTCAATTAGTATTCCATTTGTACAGTACACTTCTATTCATCTCTTTCCATTCATTCTTTTTCAGCCAGCTACAGCAACTCATTAAGTGTGCTGGAGGCTTGAGTTGGTTGATTATTCATCTTTCTGCTATTATCCAAAACACCTGTGTCCCTCCTTCAACAACTGCAAGACCCTTTAATAAACACACTCAGCACAGCTTCCTACCTGTAAATCTAACATTACTGCCTGTGATTTTACAGGAAGCAAACTTTGACTGTTTCCCACAGGAAGCAGAAAATATCCAGCTGCTGTAACTGATTTCATTTCAACAACAAGTGGGTCCATGATATGCTGGTGCTTAGGGAACCCTAACATGTTCATGCTGTCATCACTTTGCCCACTCAGTATGTTGTATTTCTCTTTTCTTAAAACCAACAACTTCTTCTTAGTCCTGAATTGAGAAATGTGAAGCCCCTCAGTGCTCTAGGAAAAATGAAGAATCTAATTTCATGCTGGGATTTTGTTTACTTAAAAAAATCATTTAATCCAAAGTTGTCGCCTCAACTACTATGCAAAATACAAGAGCTATATAATATTAAAATATTAGAATAAAATAATTTAATGTATTTATACCTAGATAACCTTTATTCAACTAATTTAAAAATTCTGAAATACTCAACTAACAATTTAAATAAATAGTTCTCAATAGGAAAAAAATAACAAATGCAAATCTCAATCAGGCATATGAAAAGGTGATAAACATCTTCAATTATGACATAAATGAAATCAAAACCACAATGAATTATCATCCACCCACATCTATCATCATTGTTATTATCAAAAAAACAAAAATCTGACAAGTTTGAATGTGGAGGAAATTAAACTCTTGTATATTGTTGGGAATATAAATCAATTGTCCAATTATGAAAAACAATATTGTAGTTATTCACTCTATTAAATATAGATCTACCAATTGTAACCCCTGGGGCCATTCAGACTCCAGTGAAACTCCCCACCACATGTCAGGCAGCTGAACACATCAAACATTCGCCCACTTGCCTATGGCAGTGGGTGGTAGAGCAGTATAACTATCTCTGTGAAGAATCATGGCCCAGCACAGCACCAAGGTGACCTGAATGGGACAAGGGGGCCTACATGCAGACCTGGGGCTATCCACTTGCAGTATATGGACACTATGAGTGTGAGCAGAGGTGTGGTATGGTGGCTTATGAAATAGAGGGGCAGAATGATTCAGGTCCTGTAAACAGAGGCATATCTAATGAGACAACAGAAAAACAGTGAGCTGACAAGTGAGGGGAGACAGCTGACCCGCCTAAAGGCAACACATAGGAAAGCTTGTTCTTCACTTTGTCTGGGCAGCATAGCAGAGATCACCCTGTTGATGAGAGCACAGGTGAGCCAACCATGAGAAAGTGACCATGGGAGATCTAGTCCCACCCCTCAATTCCACATGGCAACATGATCCCAGGAAACATGCCCTCCCTCTGGCCCCACCTATCAACTTCTAAGGCAGGTGGGAGAATTGACCCTGAGATAAAAGTGGAAGTACAGCATCTTCTCCAGCATAGGCTGTCCTTTGTGTCTTTTATCTTAGCCAATCTGACAGGTGTAAGGTGGTATTTCAAAGTTGTTTTGATTTGCATTTTTCTGATGGCTAAAGATGTTGAGCATTTTTTTCAAGTGCCTTTCACCCATTTGTTATTCTTCTGCTGAGAATTCCCTTTTTAGTTCTGAACTCCATTTTTTGATTGGGATATTCAGGGCTTTGGGCTGTAGTTTCTTGAGTTCTCTATTTTAGAGATCAGTCCTCTGTCACTTATAGGGTTGGTGAAAATCTTTTCCCATTCTGTAGGCTGTTGTTTTGTCTTATTGACTGTGTCTTTGGCTTTACAGAAACTTCTCAGTTTTAGGAGGTCCCATTTATTGATTGTTGTTCTTAGTGTCTGTGCTACTGGTGTTGTATTTAGGAAGTAGGCACCTGTGCCAATGCATTGGAGGGTATTTCCCACTTGCTTTTCTATCAAGTTCAATGTGGTTGGGTTTATGTTGAGGTCTTTGATCCACTTTGATTTGAGTTTTGTGCAGGGTGATAAGTTTGGATCTATTTGCATTTTTCTACACACTACCATCCAGTTATGCTAACACATTTTGTTGAAGATACTATCTTTCTTCCACTGAATATTTTTGGCCTCTTTGTCAAAAATCAGGTGTTCATAGGTGTGTGGGTGAATGTTTGGGTCTTCAGTTCAACTCCATTGATCCACAAGTCTGTTTTTATGCCAGTACCAGGCTGTTTTTATTACTGTAGTTCTATAGTATAATTTGAAGTCAGGGATGGTGATGTTTCCTAAGGCTCCTTTGTTGAGCAAAATTGTTTTGGCAATCCTGGCTTTTTTGTTATTCCAAATGAAACTGAGTATTGTTCTTTCAAGGTCTGTAAAGAGTTATGTTGGGATTTTGATGGGAATTGCAGTGAATCTGTAGATTGCCTTTGGTAAGATTGCCATTTTCACTTTGTTGACTCTATCTATCCAGGAACATGGGAGATCTTTCCATTTTCTGATATCCTCTTCAATTTCTTTCTTCAGTGACTTGAAGTTTTTGTCAAATAGATATGTTACTTCTTTAGTTATAGTCACTCCAAGGTATTTAATGTTATTTGCAGCTACTGTAAAGGGTGATGTTTCTCTTATTTCTTTTTCAGTACTTTTATCATTGGTGTATAGAAGGGCTACTGATTTCTTTGAGTTAATCTTGAATCCTGCTACATTGCTGAAGGTAATTTATCAGCTGTAGAAGTTTTCTGATAGGATTTTGGGGGTCATTTATGTATACAATCATTATCATCTGCAAATAGAGATAGTTTCATTTGTTCTTTACCAATTTGTATCCCTTTAATCTCTTTTCATTCTCTCATTAGTTTAGCTAAAACTTCGAGAACTATGTTGAATAGATAAGGGGAGAGGGGACAGCCTTGTCTAGTTCCTGATTTTAGAGGGGATTGCTTTGAGTTTTTCTCCATTTAGTTTGATGTTCATCATTGGCTTTTTGTAAGTCACCTTTATTATATTTAGATATTTTCCCTGTATTCCTGATGGAATTATATGATACGTATTTGTCTTAGTTTTTTTTAAATTATAGTAGAATTCTGTAGTAAGTCCATATTTTCTTCTTTTTGTTTCTGTTATTGCTGTTTTTTATTTTTAGTATGGAGTATTTTATTATTATTTCAAGCAGGTTACAAAGTATGCATTTGTTAAAATCATTCATTTGTTAAAATTAGGTTTAATTTTGCTATCTAAAAACTCACGTTTTTTTCAGATTCTTCAATTTATTGAAACAAATTTATAATGTATGTCCTTATGATTTTCTAGAATTTCATTCATGTCTGTTATAATGTTTGCCTTTCAATTTCTAGTTTTAATGAAGTAGGTCTTCCCTTTTTTGTTTAATTTGGTTAAGAATTTGCCAATTGTGTTTTATCCATAAATGAATAAAGAGTGGAAGCACAGATGTGGGTGAGCCAGCCCCAAATCTGTCCTGTTTCTCATCTGGAGGACTAACTCTATAGCTGCCCAGGCCCAGACCCAAGGTTATGACTTGGCCCACCCCAACATCTACCCCATCTATGATCTGCTGAAGCACATGAAGGGACCCAACCTGCACACCCAAAGCTTCAGAATCTTCACAACACAGGACAAAAGACAGGATATCCAGGAGAAGCCCTAGCAAGGGCCCATCATCAAGAGGAAAGTAGAAACCAGAGGCCTCAAACCAAAAATCTTTGCAATGAACAGTTGCAAGTAGAGATATATGGACAAAGGGGTTTGTGATATTACTCATTGTCTCATACTGCAGCTTCCATGATGAGATTTTTAAGGTTTTCCCTTTTGTTATTTGTGTTCCTTTTTTTCTTATATTTTGCTTTATTTGAGGAGTGTGATGAGGCAGAGAGTGGATACAAAAGAATGGGACAATGGATGGGCTCAAGATACATGATTAAAAGACACATAAAATAAATTAATTAAACCTTGAATAATCCAATCAAAAAGTGGGGTTCAGAACTAAAAAGGGAATTCTCAGCAGAAGAATTACAAATGGATGAAAGGCACTTGAAAAAATGCTCATCATCTTTAGCCATCAGAGAAATGCAAATCAAAACAACTTTGAGATACCACCTTACACATGTCAGAATGGCCAAGATTAAAAACACAGATGACAGCCTATGCTGGAGAGGGTGCGAAGCAAGGGGAACACTCCTCCATTGTTGGTTGGAGTGTGAGCTTGTTCAGCTACTCTGGAATGCAGAATGGCAGTTTCTCAGAAAACTAGGAATCCATCTCCCCAAGGATCCAACAATACCACTACTGGGCATATACCCTAAAGATGAACATCCACACTCCAAAGGCATTAGCTCAACTATGTTTATAACAACATTATTCATAATAGCAAGAACCTGGAAACAACCTAAATGCCCCTCAACTGAAGAATGGATTAACAAATTGTGGTACATCTACACAATGGAGTACTATCAGCAGTAAGAAAAAATTATATCCTGAAATTTGCAGGCAAATGGATGGATTTGGAGAATATCCTCCTGAGCAAAGTATCACAAACCAAGAAAAATAAGCAGGCAATGTACTCACTCATTAGTGGACTCTAAATAAAAAAGCAAAAAGCAAAGCATGTCCAAGCTACAAACCACAGACACTGAACAGTTTGGGATCTGAAACTACTTGGACCAGCACCATGGATCCCTTCCCTCCAGAGGAACACCTGACCCAGTCTTGATGTTGAGGCGAGGAAAACGGATCTGCCAGGAGGTGGATGCTAAACTAAGCCACATTGGGACCTTGGAACCTCCTGCCCTTGCTGGGGAGGAGATAAAGTGATGGGAAGAAGAGAGAGTGACTGGAAGGGGTGGGAGGGGGAAGGGAGCTTGAACAAGGGTATACACGAATAAAAAAAATAGGACTTTATTGTAATAAAAATAAAAAGGAATCAAAAAAGTAAAATAAAAAACAAATGAAGCAAAATTAATAGAGATCTTTATGTAATCATCTAATTTACAATAAATGTAATACTGAAATGTCCTAGAGAAAAATGCATTTAAAACAAATAATGCTGGCTAAATTTAATACTCATATGACACATCTCTCTCAAGCTATTCACAAAAATAAATTACATTTGAATTGTAGACTTATAGCACTGGTAAAAATAAACCTTTTGAAAGGAAGTAAGAATTTTTGTATAATCTTAGGCAGACATGTCTTAAGTAAGATATACACACATACATCCACATACAACCCATACACGTATATACAGATATACATACAGACAGACACACTCACTCTCTCTCACACACACACACACATACACACACAGAGACACTGATTATAAAGAAAAACATGATAAGATAAAATCTCTGATCAACAAAATATGTTATTAAAAGTGAAAAGTCAGGACACACAGAGTAAGAGAAGATATAAAGAACTTCCAGGAATGAACACATATTAAATAACTCAGGGAACTACAGACAAATACCTTGAACAAACTGTTTATACAGGGGATGTCCAAATAGCCAGTAAATTTGCTAAAAATAAAAGTTATTTTATTGTACCATTTTTCAAATAAATGAAAATAAAATCTCTGACTCCATGCCCACCTGATGGCTACACTTAAAAAGTCAGACAATACCAAGTTTGCCAAGAACATAGCATAGGACAGTTAGATTGTCATACTTTGTTGCCCTGATTCAATTCCTTCCAGATAACTGAGCTGTGCTGATCTAGCCCAGGCTAAACTGGGGGAAGTGATGGTGCCAACAGAAAGCCCTCAACTTGTAGTGCATGGGTCATGCTTGCTTGATCTGGATAGCGTGGAGGAGTTTATTGTGTGAAAGTTCTTCTGTTGTATATTTACATTTTGGTCTCTTTCTGTATTTTTTACTTTTGAGTTTTATTTTTTAAAGTATAGGTTCTTAAGTTTTCTAAATCCAAGTAAGTTACAGAAAGTTTTTATATTTAAATATAAAATGAAAGATTCTCAATTAAGTAGGTAGATATTTTGTAATATTGGAACTATGAATTAGACTGCATACAATTAATATTTTCTTTGAAAAGCAAAATTAAAATAGTAATAAAACCAACATAAATGTTAACCTGAAAAATATCAGTAAAATACTAATAATGTTATATAATTCCAGTTGGTTCATTATGTATTAGAAGATTGGTGATATTCAGTGCTATGGTTTATATGTGAGATGTATACCTCAGGCTTATATGTTTGAATAATTAGTCCCTGGATGGAGGTCATAGGAACTTTAGAATGTGGAACCTGGAAGAAGTGGGTTACCACTAGAGGGGGCCTGGAAGCTGTATAGCCTGGGCTCACTGGCTGCCCACCCCAGCTTCCTGACTTCATCTCCTTTCTGTCATGCCTTCCTCTTCATGAAAGACTGCATCCTCCCAGACTATAAGTCAAAATAAATCTTCCTGACCTTAAATTGCTTCCTGTTAAGAATTTCATCACAGCAACAAGGTATTCATTTAATACAGGTTCCAAGGAAGGGGGCTGATCAATCAATTTGGACTTTTAAACAGTATTGGGATTATAAAAGACTATGTGGACTTCAACGTTTGGATGGGATCCATCTTGATTTAATAGATAGCTGTGGCTCTGTGGTGGTCAGGGCCATAATGTTGTGTTTTGAATGTGAAATGCCCTCCACAGGTTCATGTGGGGATGTTCTGGTAGGCTGTGGAACCTTTATGATATGGGTCTTTGCTGAGGATGTGATTCCCTGGAGGTGAGCCTGGAGGCTACATAGCCCAGTCCTACTTCTCGTTCACTGTCAGCTTCTTGAGTGCGGATACAATGTGATCAGGTGCCTCATGTTCCTGTTTCAGTCACCATGATGGCTTGCATCCCCTCAAAAATAAAACCTTCCTCTCTTTAAAAAAATAATTAATTAAAATAGATCTACCATATGATCCACCAATCCCATTTCTGACTGTGGGTCAAAGGAAATTAAATTTGTAGAAAATATATATGTAGCATTATTCCTAATAGCCTGACATAAAAACAACATAAATGTTTTTCCACAAACTAATAGATGGAGAAAATATGGCTTACATGTATAATGGAACAATATTCTGCCTTAACAAGAAGGAATAATAACATTTACAACATGATAGAATTGTGGGATCTTATATTCAGTAAAAAAAACCTGTATGATCTCACTTCTGTGTAGAATTTCAAATAGTCAAATTTATAGAAACTAATAAAATGGGGTACTGAGGGTCTAAGTAGAGAGCTTAAAGGGGTGATGCTCAACAAAGCATAGACATTTTCACTGTGCAAAATGAATGGGTTCCAAAGGTCCAATGTGCACCCTAGCAACAATAGTTAAGTTCTCTGATACATGACTGAGTTTTGCTAAAGATGAAAAGATTGTAAAGCTAAGTCTTACCACAGAGATTCACACAAAACACACAAATAGAAACTATGTGGAAGTACTAGATGTGTTGATCCTATTGCTATTAGATCTCTGCTCACAGCAGTGATGGTGATAATCACTGAACGATCTCACCACTGCAACAAAACAGCTAACAGAAGCAACGGGGGGGGGGGGGGGGGAGAAGAGTGATTTGGACTTGAAGGTCAGGGATATAGTCAATCATGGTGGAGAATTTGGGATGGGAGGAGCCTGAAGGAGCTGTTCACATCCTATCCACAGTCAGAAAGCAGCCAAGGATGAATGCAGACACTCAGCTAGCTTACTTCTTTTTATTCAGTCTAAGGTTAGGGTGGGTCTTTCCACCTCAATTAACCTAATCTGGAAATTTTTTCACAGACATGTCCAGAGGTTTGTTTCCTACATGATTCTAGATCCTCTCAAGTTGACCATCAATATAAAACACAATATATACATGCAAACATAAGCATAAACACATACACACATGCATCAAAACATCAACTTTCATACCTTAAATATGTACAAGTTTTATGCTAAAATTCAATAAAGTTATTAAAGACATGAAAAAACATTAACTTTGAGTGAGAAAAAATAATCTTTCTTCGATTAGCCAATATTTTCAGGAATTATATATACCTCATGAGTTACAAAGTATGATTTCAAAGGTTGAAAGAGAGTTGAGAATTACTGCTTTTGCAACCTTGACTTTTGGCCTGAGGCTAGAGAGTAATTGGGATATTAAAGATGAAAGGCCTGCTATGAGGCTCAAATGAAGTAAGTACATAAAGAAAAGAGAAGAAATGATCAACTCTAGGAAAAAAGCAAAAGGTTACATAAGAAAGTTAATTTTTTCCTAGTACATAATGTGACTTGGCTGTGAACAATACTAATATAATCACAAGAAAATGATGGCTAAATTTTTCTCTTTGGAAAAAAAAATTATTGCTTCAAACAGTTTCTGAAGGTCAGAAATCTAGGAGCAGCTTCAAGACTCCAGTCCTCTCCAGAGGCTGTAGTCAAAATGTCTGGTGCAGCTGCAGTTCTCTAAAAGTCTGACTGGGAACCAGAGGGTTCACATCCAAGATGGATCACTCCCCTGGCTACTGGCAGGAACCTTTAGTTCCTCATCATTCATATGAGTCTTTCCATGGGGCTGCCCAAATATTCTGATGCTATGATAGCTAGCTTCCTCCAGACAGCAAAATCAAATCTGAAATGTGCTTTATAACCAGTCTTAAAGGACATATCATCATTTCTACTTTGACTTTTTCCTACCTGATAAAATCAAGTCTCTGGGATCTGGGCAGTTATACTCAGTGATATACTGTTCAGTAGCTATTAGGCACTGAGTTCCAGTATTGTGGGGTTGGGGAGAAAATGACTAAGTCTAGGCTGCTTCACACAAGATTAGCTTCCACTTCTGAAGGAAGATACACAAAGAATTATGGGAAACTCTCCACCAAAGAAACCTATGAAGTTATGTCTGTAAATTAGTGTAATTAGCAAGAACTTTATCAAGCTCAGTAGACATAGAATGGGTACATGAAAGTCATGCAACATGGGAGTGTGTAAGTATGTTGGGGTTTGTGCCATGAGAGGACTGAAGGTGCCTTTGCTTCACATGCACAACATCTTAGATGTGAAAGTGCTAGGCCACTATTCAAACAATTTAGCCCCTGATAGTTTGGGCTTCATGCTTAATTAGGAAAAGACAGTGAAATTTTTCCTTGAGTTGAAGAAGAGTTAGTACACTTAACTAGTTTAAGTTTGTATTTTTAAAAGTTCTTTTTAAGAACATGGTTTAAAATGAAGAACCCAGAGATACACATAGTCTCAAGTCACAAACAAACATATAAGAATTACAACAGGGAAGTCTTGTCATGGATACATATAAAGTTCCCTAGTGATAGAGAAGGAATAACTGCTTCTCAACATGGAAGGCATAACAGGCCTTGGCAAGAGAGGAGTCTGGCACAGAAAGAGACACCTGCCCAGACAAAGCCCACATCTCCAGGATACACCTATGAGGTGTAATCCATGGACAAGTGGTACAGAAAGAGCTGGAAATGAGGATATCCTAGGTTTTCAAACACTTCTAAAGTTTCTAAAAATGTAACCAAGTGGTTCTAAAACTTATATGTACATAAAAGTCCAAGAAAATCTTGTTAAGATTCAGATTAGGGAATTCTGGGGTGTGGTTAGCAGTTCTGTATTTCTAACAATGTCAGTAGGTATACAGGAACTGCTAATGTTGGTCGATATACAAGCACTGCAAATGACAGTGAAACACAATTAACACTCAGCTGACATGCTGGTTAAAATTTAAGTTACAATTATATAAATTAAAGTTAAAATCTGTATCTTCACTTAACACATTTCAGAGGCTAGATAATTGAATAAATTCCAAAGTGCTACACTAGACCATGCAAAAATAAAGCATGTTATGGTAGCATCTTGACATTTCCACTGCTCATGGCATTAGCTCTGACTCATCAGAAATAAAGCCAGCAGTTTCAATGTGTAAAACAACTCTTTCTGCCTACTGAGAGTCAGTAACTATGTTAAAAGGTTCTGTAAAATCCACTAATGCCATTGTAAGGATTCATGGCACTCCATGTAGTTGAGCCAAGGCCGCTCAGGTGGAATGCACCTCGAACGGAGGCACACCCCTGGGCATGGCTGCATAAACCATGCAGTGCTTCTATACACCATGGAGGTGTATAGAGGCACCTCCCTGGACGCATAATGCATACGGAGGCACGCCCTAAACATGACTATGTAAACCCATACACAGCCCTTCTCTTTTAAGAGAAGGGGTGTGTACGTTTTAGTCTCTCTCTCCTTATCTCCTTCTGTCTTGCTTTATTTCTGTACCCGCCTGGGAATTCTCATAAATAAACCCTTGTGTGGCCTTGGTAGTGTGTATCTCTTCTCATGCGTGAAACCAACAACCATCATCATAACATATAATTCTGACATTTAAACAGAATTATAAGGGATTTGAGCCACTTTACTTACATTTCCTGATTTGTAAGCTGCCTTTCCTGATTTGGTTGTATCAGCATATGCTCCTGTGCAGCATAAAGCATTTTCAGATTATGGAGAATATATCCTACTGAATACTATTGGTTTGCAAGGCCCCAAAACTATGAAGGGTTTTAAATAAGTCCATACATTTGTTGATTACTCTCCTTTTAAGAGGTAGAGATTCACTCCACTCCCCCTTAAGTGTAGCATTTCTTCTAATGAACAATACCTGAGGAGATAGGAGAGTCTGACTTCAGAGCCTCTGTCATGACAAGTCATAGCTTCCTTTCCTCCTTTCTCCTTTTTCTCTTCCTCTCTCTCTCTCTCTTTTTCTCTCTGCCTCTCTCTCTTCCCCCACTCTCTTTCTTTCCCCCTCACCCTCCAAAATAAAAGAAGCCAGGCTGTCATGCCACGAAGATATTTAAGCAACCCAATGTAAAGGCTCATGAAGGAGGATCCTGCCAATAACCATGTGATTGTACTACATAGAAAATGGATAATCCTTCAGTTCTCTTCCATCTTAATGCATTCCCAATTGGCACCTCTCCTTTAAAAAAATTATTATTTATGTTTAAGGTAAGCATCGTGATGCTATAAGGGACATGTATAATAAAACGTTCTCTGTAGTGAAAGAGCATAACATATCAATCACCCCACATAGGTGCCTGTTTCTTTCCCTGTAGCAAGAGCAGCTAAAATAACCAAACCTCTTAGGCATAAATACACTATTGACTATTTTGTCTATTTAAAACATAAGTGATACTGTTAACTAAATTTTGAGAAATGCCTATGAATAAGGAGCATACAAATGAAAATAGTTTTCTCATTAAAAAAAAAAAAAAGCCAATCACATACAGCATTTCCATCATCCTCCACAGAACTTCCAGAAACATAGGAATGGAGCACCATATCAACTCAGATGATAAAAATGAATGTTTAGGGAAGACATCAAAAGCATCTGCCTGTCTTGAACACATAATAGGAAGATACCCCCATGAGACAGTTTAGACAGCAGTTCCTATCACTTTATAAAGTGCTAAAACAATGAGGGCAAACCCAGGACATGTGCTGTAGGTGATTTCCAGCTTTGACTGTGAAAGGCAGTGCCTGTGAGATCAGCCATGGGTTTCTTTCAACACAAACTCCAGGCCCATCCCCAGCATTGCCATTGAGTGTTGTGCCATGGTCTGAGAATTTGCCTTTCTAAGTTGTCCTTGGTTATATAGAATGTTGCCCCCAGATTGCATGATAAGATCTCTGTAGGATGGCACAGCAGGAAATGCCACAAGCTAGAAGAAGAAACTGGAATTCTGAGCTTCTTCCAAACCATGGGAATTAGCAGCTTATTTAAGCTTTGCCTCTAGGTTTTAATTTGTAAAATGAGGGAAATGGCAGGCGCTATTCTTTAGAGGTGCCCTGATGCTTAGAAAATCAAATAAACATCACAGCACTTAGCCAACTGTATACACTAGCTCCTTGTCAGCTATTTGTCTGTATATGTGTTGCAGTTAAAACATTTTTTTTGTACTAGCTTTCATCCAACTTAATGTGTGCTCCCTTAGAAGAAAGAAGAAAGAAAAGAGAGAAAATGGAAGGAGGGAAGAGAGCAGAAACATTTACTTATTCAATTATTTTATTGCATACTCAGTTATCAATGTGATCATAAATACTACACATAAAACAGTGATTCATCAAATGAGAGAGTATCATTATTTCCTATGATTGAGAACATAACCCAGAAGGCAAAAGCTATATTTTGTAGCTAGCCTGTACCTACAGCAGACACAAAAGACACTGTGATTATTACATAAGAGTTTAACAATTCATGAAATGACATTGGAAGGAGATTTGTTTAAAAAGAAAGGGAACTGAGATCATTGCAATGTTAGAGCAGGAAGTAGACAAAACACAGAGAGGAAATAGGAAAAGGGTCGTATGGCACAAGATGCTGCTGTTGCTTTGAATGCCAGAGACCTAGGTTAACATCAGTGTCTACTACACTGACTTAGAATGAACTGAGGTAGCATGAATGAGAAATGTTCCCTATAGGCTCAGATACCTGAGCATCTGGTCATGAGCTGGTGGTACTGTTTGGGAAGGCTATGGGAGGTATGGTCTTGTTGCAGGAAGTACAATGGTAGGCATGAACTTGGAGTGTTTAGATGCTCTCGTTCCTTCTGTGTCCTGTTTGTGGATGAAAATGTGATCTTCTCACCTCTCTGTGCCTGATTTCATGCCTCGCTCATTATGGACTAACCTTCTGGAACCACAAATCCAAATAAATTCTTTTTTCTATATGAATCATCAGTCATGGTGTTTAATCACAATAAAAAGTATCACAAGTCATCTAAGAGAACTTAGAAATGAATATTCAGCAAAATACGTCAGAAAAGGCAAAGCCTGGGCTCAAGAAGAAAGGAGATACCATCAAATGAGGCTATCTGGCATTGCCTAGGGTATTACAGAGAGCCTAAGTCCATCTGGAGGGTCTATTAATATAGGAAATCTCACAAACTGAACTTTTGACCTGCCACCATGTGTCCCCATGTTTCTCCAACTAAGTCCTACTGTTTCATCACCCATCTCTTCTCTTAGTCAAAACTACTGCTTTACAAATACATGAAAACATATGCTAATATGCAATAACGGTCCCTGTACTAACCTTAGTTGGTTCATTTAATGCAAGCACCCTTTCTCATGGAATCCCCACATCCTTTAACATCAAAATCAAAATCCATCTTCTCTGCTCTCCCAAAGCAAAGTCATTTTCTCCCCCACCCCATGCTCATTTCATATATATATATTAATATACTCATTAATATATAACATTCTACCTCATGGTAAGGGGCATGATGCTTATCAGACCCACATGACTTAGTATTCATTCAATATTCTCATCACAAGATATGTCCATGGTGCACACTCTGCACTTTCCAACTGCAAGCACCTTGTGACAGGCCTTGGTAGTCTCTCTGATCTCTGTATTGCACTAGCCTATGCAGAGGAAAAAAAAGCTGCAATAATGTCCCTTAAAAAAGACCTTAGCCGGTGCAGCGGCAGCGTCGGAGCCCGGTGGAGCTGGTCAGGATGATCACGGACGTGCAGCTCGCCATCTTCGCCAACATGCTGGGCGTGTCGCTCTTCTTGCTTGTGGTTCTCTATCACTACGTGGCCGTCAACAATCCCAAGAAGCAGGAATGAGAGTAGCGCCTTCTCCGCCCCAGGGTTCCAGGACATAGTCTGAGGCAAGATGGAGGGTGTGAGGGGCCTGCACACTTCCCGTCATCTCTACACATCACAGCATACAAAGCAACTACACCTGGATTTTTCCAAACAACTTTTATTTCCTCAAAGTCTTCCTTAACCCAATGGAACAAGAAGCTGCCACTGAATAGGGCCCACTATAGGGCTGCTTTCTTTTCTATTCCCTCCCCCAATACAAAAATATATATATATATTTTGTGGTCCCAAAA